>ML806630.1:196633-216462 GCA_009831015.1 Picea engelmannii
TCTGAAATTTTAATATCAACAGATACTAACTGACTTACCACAGTATTGAAGGCGTTCAAATGCTCTGCCACCGAGTCTCCATCTCTCATCCTCAAGTTATACAGCTTCTTTCTCAGGAATAGTTTATTTACCAAGGACTTAGAATGATACAACTTCCCCAACTTTTCCCATAAATATTTGGTTGTAGCTTCCTCTGACACATTCAGTAATACTGAATCGGAGAGACATAGTCAAATTGTGCTCTTTGCCTTCTGATCCGTCTTTTTCCAGTCATCTGCAGAAGTTCTTGTAGGTGATGTACCTGGATCTACCGTGATCCACTAATCTTTTTCCACCAAAAGATCTTCCATATTGAGCTTCCATGGCTCAAATATTTTCCCATTAAACTTCTCGATCTCCATCTTCGAATTGCTTTCCATTTCTTTTCACCTGAAAAACAATACCGCAGATCTCCCACTGTAACAAGGCTTATCACAGTCCCGAACCAAACCCTTGATGACAAAGGCGTCCCCCTGAAGCCAATAAAGCTCTGATACCAAATGTAAATTCTAACCTTGTACAATATCTACTACAAACTGATATTCAGAAAAGATACAATGGCAAATACAAACATTACACAGAGATTTTTCACCTGGAAACCCAAACAAGGAAAAACCAGCATATATTATATTCATACATTTGTGTTACATTGTTTACAATACAATATACATATAGGAGCCAGCGGCATCCAAAACCCTAACCCAATGACCTGGATTAGTCCAAAACCCTAATTCCTTAACCGGAAATAGAAAACCATCGGTAAAAAATCATGTGCCGAAAAACCACCTAATATCATGTGGTCCCGGAAATATGTCGTCCCGGTAATATGTCGTCCCAGAAATATGTCATCCCGGCAGAAATATGTCGTCTCGAAAAAAAAGAAATTGGGGACGCTGCCCCCGAACCCCCACGCAATGGGCTGCACCCCCCTGTGCGCCCGGCACAAACGCTCAAACACTACTACTCGTACAAAGAATATAACACATACCCAACAAAATCTAAGTCGAATTCCTGGAGGACGACTATCCATCTACTGAACTTTCCGCCTATTACCCGTCGCATCAACACGTATTGAAATGGATTCACAATAGCGATGACAGTGGTCTTGCGAAACAGAACATAATGACAAAACCATTGAACAGCATGGACTGCTGCCAACGCAAGTTTTTCGATATGAGAATAATTGAGTTCCAGTCCGATGAGGCCTCGGCTCAGGTAATAGATCACATATTCTGAGAGAAAATCATCTTCCTAAAGTAAGACCATGCCGATGGTTGACTCTGCTGCAGCCAGGTATAATAAGAAATCTTTGTTATAGTTGGGTGGCCAAAGCAGAGGGGCAGTTGTGAGGGCATGTTTCAATGCTTCGAAGGAGCATTGAGCGGCATCGTTCCAATGAAAAGGAACATCTTTCTTCAGTAAGCGCATAAATCCCTTTGTGATCTCGACATAGTTGGCGATGAAACACCTTAAAAAATTTGCCTTGTCCTGTAGACTCTGAAGTTGAAGGATTGTGTGTGGGGGAGGCAACTGAACTATTGCCTCAACCTTGAGAGGATCGACCATGATCCCTATTTTTGACACTATGAAACCTAACAAACATCCTGATGTTATGCAAAAGATGCACTTGTTTGGATTCAATCAAATCTAGAAGTAGAGACATCGCTCAAAGATAAGTCGAATGTTTGTGGGATGATTCGTTCTTTTGCAAGATCAAGATTCTAAATCATCTAAATAGGCCTCGCCTAAATGGTTGAGATCATGGAAAGAAAAAGACATGGCCCGCTGGAAGGTAGCTCCAACATTTTTTAGGCCAAAAGGCATCTTACGATAGGCAAATGTACCCCATGGACAAATGAATGTAGTTTTGTGTTGGTCTTTGGGTTTGATTTGTATCTAATTATATCCCAAAAAAACATCCATGAAAGAAAAGGCCCTGCAACCTGCACATTCATCAATTATCTGGTTGATGAGTGGTGTGGGAAAATTATCTTTTGGACAGGCCTTATTCAAATCCTAGAAATCTGTACATATGTTAATCGTGCCCTGTTTCTTATTGACCAGCACAGGATTTGACACCCATTGGGTCAAATGGATAGGATAGATAAAACCGGATTTTAGTAGTTTTTCGACTTCAACCTTAATGGTTGTTGCTTTCCTGGGATTAACCGGACAAAGCTTCTGCCAAAATGGCTTGGCATCAGGATAAGTTGTGATTTCATGTTCGAATATTTTTGGATATATGTCTGGCATTTCCTCGTAAGACCAGGCAAAAATGTCAAGGAATTCTTTAAAAAGATCTGTGTAGATTTGAATCTCTTCGAAGGAACAATCAGCTCCGATGAAAACATTCTCCACGACACTAGGGATTCTGGAGATATTAATCGGTATAGTTTCAGCAATAGTTTCCATACTACCCTCGGCATAAACCTCATGTGTAGCTAATGGATTAATAGGACGAGACCTATCTTCAGTCATAGTCAAGGTGAATTCTCTTGCTTTGATTCTTCTTAACTCTGGGAGGAAGTATGATCTGTGATGGAGATCGTCCTAGGGTTTGGCCGGACTAGTCATTGCTTCAATTATTTCTTCGTCGGAGGGAAAGACTAAGTCTAACGCATCGGTATCAGTGAGAGAACCTTGAGCCCAAATAGGCTATAGAATTGGATCTAACTCTTGTGAAGAAGTTGGATCAGTGTCAGTCAAAGCTTGTTGGAATAAAGAGTACGCTACTTCAGCTGCGGACAAGGGCATGGACATGCCAGGGTGCCTTGTCCCTTCCATCATTGACAATGGGGAAGGAATTATCCATTGATCATTGAAGTAAGTCATGCGAAACGACGAAACTTGGAAAATCTCAACCTTATGGTGGTCTGATATGAACTTGACATCGCCTTGAGGGGGAGGGTAATCAAAGGTACCCATCAAAGATGGGCAAAAACCAACCCCTACATTGACTACGCTCGGTTGGGTATTATCAATCATCGGGACCGCGGATTCCCCCAGTGAAGGGTCAGGTCTGGAGAAAGACAATTTATCAATGGTCACAATGCGGTCCTCGTGTGGAAACAACAAGACCCGGAAAACTGTAGCAACCATTGCTTGCATGGCATAAGTCCAAATCCTTCCTAACAAGAGATTGTAGTCGAGGAATGCGTCGACTACTTCCCCCTCGACGCACACGGTCTTCCCTCCTAACTGCATGGGGAAGGAGGGAATGATACCATGTGGTCATAATGAATGACCATCGAAAGAAGTGAGAAGAGTAGGTGACGAAGACAAAACGAGCTGGCCAATGGCCTTCCAACATGCCAATGACATAACGCATGTCGAGGCACCCTCATCAACCACCGTGCGGAAAATGTTCTGAGTAAAATTTTTCGTGGGGTAAGCCACTACTATTTTAAACGCTACGTGGTAAGGAAAACGAGGTTTTAAGTCGGTTGTATCTAGCATGATTGTACCCAGATTATAAGTCTCGGTAGATCCTAAAGTGGATAACAAAGCTTTCCTCTGGGAAGGGAAACTTTGGAGGACCTCCAAAGTGGACATCACACAAGGGGTTTGAGACAAATCCTCCACCACAAAATAGTTCTGGGCGGCCCTTGTGTTTGGGTTGTGAGAAGATTTCTTGAATGCCCCTTTTGGGATGTGTGTCATTGTTTCGCCCAAAGTCTTCTCGATCTGGAGAGGAAGAGATGGGATTTTAGCTTCGTTGCCCTTCTCATAAGTTCCTCGTTTACTATATTCATGCGCTCTAGTCGATATAAAAGAATCACCTTTCATCATATACACATTCGCGGATGTCAGATTATTCGAAGACGGAGGGGGTCCTTGACTGCCCCCTTTCGTGCTTGTAGAGGCTAGGGTTAGGTTTTGCCCATGCTGAAATGGATTGGTTAACACGGCAAGTTGTTGTTGTGTCACAAACTTTTGGGCCTCTACAATCAGAGGACATTGGTGGGTCGGGTGGTCTTCCATGCACAGGTTGCACGGATACCTCGCCTTTCGTTTCTCAATGTTGCCCCCGCCAGCATTATTAGTGGGTTTCTTATCCCCCTTGCCCTTCTTTCGTTGTTTTTTATTTCCATCAGGCTTCTGGGTGGCCTTTGGATTTGTCGATTGCACTGTGTGTACATCCGACGTTTGGGTAGGGGGAGCAGCCAAAACAGTAGTTTGGCTGGTCGTTGTGTGTTGTATAGACAATTGCTGCAATTGCTTCACTAGTTGTTCGGCGGGCTTTGTTTGTGTTGAACCAACAATACCATCGGCATGTGGTCCATCTCTCTATCTAGTTTTATCAAGTATTGAGTGTGGCGCATCTGGCAAGATCTCGTATAATAAACCGGACTGAGAGTAGATTAGCTCAAGCTGTTGAGCTCTCATGATGGAATCTTCTTCAGAAAACACTCCCGACGTTGCGACGTCTTTGGATAATTGTGGGACCAAAGACTTAAGGAACCACTCGAGCAAGAATGCTGGTGGGACTAGCACCTTAATTAAACTCTTTCGGCGTCTCCATTCTCGGATGTGATTAGAGATATGGTCCACTTTTGTCTGTTCAAAATTGGCCACCAATTATGTGCCAGCGTCGTATCTCACAGGTCATTGGAAATGGTTTAGGAAAGCCATTGCCAATTCACCGAAGGAAGAGTATCTTGAGCGGTCGATCTTAATGTACCATTTCGTGGCACTCCCAATGAGAGTACTTTGAAACAATCACAACTGTACGGAGTCGTCTTTCAACGAGTTAGACGAGCACCAAAGATGGGAGGTGGTCACATGATCTCCTGGATCTTCGTTAGGCTTGGCTTCGAACTTTGGTATGTCTGAAGGCAACTTCGTCGGCATAGGGAGCCAACGCATATCATGACAGATAGGGTCATTCAACAACCTTGTTAAGTCTGGAATATGCAAGGTTCCCAAGAAAGGTAGTTTGGGTTGTTGGTGATAACCATGGAAAAAGGGGCCTGGAGTTTGACTGGCACCAGGTTTCCAGGAAAAGTTGGGTTGTTGGTCAGGGTGCTGGTAAAAACCATGGCCATGACCAGCGTATGGATTCTGCGTGTGAGGAGACATCATCAGCTGGTTCCCAAAATAGGACGTAGAAGGTTGGGCGTGCAATACATTTGGAGGACTTTGGGAAGGGTTTCCCCATGTCGATCCCATGGGCATAGGCATAGTACCTTGTCCGGGGTTCCATTGGTTGTGAAAAGAATTGCCCCAGATCGACATTCCTGACGAGGGAACTGATCCTTGCCAAGAATTCCAAGGTCCTGATGTGGAAGAAGTTCCTGGTTTGTCCCCTGTGCAAGAATAGTACCATGCATAGGATTAGGTTGGCCATAACTGGGGTTTCCCCTAGTCGGGAAAGCAGCAGATGATAAAGTGTTGTTACCAAATGCACCGAACAAAGAAAATGGTGCCGACCCTACCGGCATATTATGAGAAGGTGGTCCTTGACTCCCTACTCCAATTGAACTATGGTGTGTGTTTGGCCCGACGGATTGCTGGTGGGTGCCGCCGAGTGAAGGGGATGAAGGAGGTATATGACCTCCCCCATAAGGGAAAGCATTAAAAGGAGCTGAAGTACCCCCCATGGGTCCTTGCAGAGGAGCGTTAGAGCTCCCTACCCCTAGAACTAAAGTCTGCAAAGTGGAGCAGGATAGTACAGGACATGAACCTGAGCTAGGCATCCCATTTGAGAACGGAGGGCCTGTTGCACTCTGTGTGAAAGGAGCAGTGGTCATCGCCAAAGACAAGATCGGACCACTACTTGAGGTAGAGGAATTCGATACCGTGGTGGCTCGGACTGGCGATGGTGGGGTAGGAGGTGGAACAGCCCCTGTGACGACAACCGTGGTGGGAATATCAGGATTCCCAGAAGAAGAGACAGGATTTGCCTCCATGGCTGTCCGCTTTAAAGGTGTCGAAAGGTCCTTTAATAGAGGTTGGTCAGGTGATATTTCTGGTGACCCAGTCGCTTCAAAAGACCCTTGTTGGTCTATCTTTTGCCTTAGCGGTGGTGGGGGTGGCTCAAGTGCAATCGATGGCAATCCAAGAAGCCTTTGTGACTGGTAGAGCTCGTGATCCTCCACTATGTGAGAAGATCAAAGACACACTAGGTCTTTCTATTTGTTCAAAACAACACACACTAGGAAGATCCCTATAAGATAAAACAAGCAAATACTAAACTAATTGGAAGAACGGTTACAACAACCAACACTAGAAAAACTTACCAGTGCAAGTGCAAATCAAACACGGAAGCACCCTCTGGGTATACTCTGCAAAGCGTGGCCTAATGTTTTTCCTAGGTACCGTGGTATATCCCCACAGTCACCTGTGTATGTCTCTAAAAAAGATAGGCAACTAAGTTTCCAGCGTGCGAGCAGTCACCAGGTGAGTACAGTTGACAGTTGGGTAGACCACAATGAGCAGGATATCGAGCCCAAAACCTATCAAGGGTATCGAAGGCAAGTAGTCTGGAAGATAATTGAGGACCTCGAATGGATTCGAGACCCACGAAGCTCTGTGGAAAATGAAATTGACGGAATCCCAAGACAAGCCCTCTATATGTGTTCTCCACCATGATTGGTCCAGGTTTGGAAGGGTTATCTCCGCTACCTTTCTGCATGCAACCTCATGTTTAGCCCCTGTGTTAGAGGGGGGTCCCAGATAACTTTCACGATACTGGACTTGGACACCCCCTAACTCAGACTCCAATGTTTGATTTAATGGCCTTGAAGAGTTTCCTCTCCAACCTAATTCAAGGCCCTAACCCTAAACTAGTTGGTTGACCCTACAAACATAAAAAGTCTAATGAATTTTAGATTTAGCGTTAATTTTTATGGCTTGTCTTAAGTCGAAGGTTATGAAAGTGAAACTAGTGATGTTTGAAAGACGAAAAACAAATAAACAGAAAGCTGGAAACAAAATAACTTCTTGAAAACAACTTTTCAAACTTAAAAAAAAATTCTAAGATCTTTAAACAGCAAACTCAAAGCAGGATTTCACTCGACTACGAGCTACTTATGATCTAAGTAAACCATCAAGAACTTATGAAAGCAAAGACTTTTCCTGGTTACTAATGCAAACCAACACTATTTAACCAAACAAAGAAATAAAAGATTTTTTTTTTATTTGAATGCTCACAAAGCAAAAAGGAAAAATATCAACAAATAAAGACCAAGAAAACTTCTGGCCTAAGCCCAGGTTGCAAAGAGTCACTTTTAAAAATAACACGCAAACAAATTAAAACTGGACTCTCACACTTGTCTAAAAACCCTATGAAAAGAAAAATTTGAGGAAAACTTCTTAATGAAAAAAAAGAAAGCTATTGTTGTGATCAAACCTAAGTTACTGACCACTATGATAGAGACCCAAAAACCTAAGAGGTATAACTCTTGTCAAAGGAAAGGATTTCTTCCTTACCCTAAACAAGAATTTTCTACACATGCACGCTACTGAAAGTTCAACATCAAGTGTATGCACACGAGCTGTGTAAAGTCAGGGCACGTGCAGGCCTTATATATGACGTGTGTATCTCTGAAACTCTAGGACAAATGAAAATCCAAGCAATCAAGCCCATGCAGAGACTACTGGTACTAAGAACCAGGATCTCTTGAAGACTCAAACACTTATTTTAACAGAAGAAACAAAATGAAAACAATTCAAGGAAAACTTCATAGAACAAACCAATCTGAGGTGAAACCTAAGCTATAGACTGCAAACAACAAAGACTATAAAGAGTTCCAGAAAACCCCTGAGAAGGATTATTTCTGACAGGGAAGAGGATGGTTGCCTCTCTAAAAGAAATTTTCTGGAATCATACACGCGACTGGCACTTCCTCAGCTAGCGTGTACACGCGGGCTGTGGGAAGGTAGGGCGCAAGTACATGCGTTCAGACCTTATACAGGTCGTGTGTACCTCTGTGGGTCTCGAAAAAATTGCAGTCAAGCAAAGAAACCGAGATAACTGGTATGGAAGACCAGAAACTCTACAAGCTCAAACTTTTGCAGAAACTTTAAAAACAAGGAATGAAACCAGTTTTTTAAAAATACCCAAGAAAAAACATTCCCAGAAACCCTAGAGATCCCTAGTATGGTCTCCAATTATGTTTTGGATGGGAAATCCCTCCTACGGACTAGCACTAAGGGTTTTATCATGCATGCAGAAATGACCTAAAGATTCTTACTTTTTACCATAATCCCATGCCTAAACGCCCATTACTCATATGTAAATACAAGGCTCAAGAGATTAAGTTGATGTACCTTATTTTTTGTGTTTGATGTCGATCCCTTTTCGCGCTTGGTCGTTCTTTGACTGCAACTCTCCTCCCAATGTTGACCTGCATTCACTAAAGACAAACAAAGAACTCCACATGCATTTGATCTATGAACTAACGGGTTAGAGATTTAATCAATCATACAATCAATATTCCAATATTGACAATCTCATATGGTGGGACGGGAAAAGCAATTCTTTTATTAACTTCACAATGATACCTTACAATGATAAAGTTGGCTACTACTCCTTGATCCTGGTCCTGGGCTCTTCTTCCACTGTCTTCCAACTGCTTTGCTCTATACTTCTCTTTGCACAAGGATGGATAATGGTTGGGACAAAGGGAATGCTTAATCAGGTATAGTTTCTTTATTATGATTCTCCTCCTTTCAAATGGGACTCCTAACCCTTCTTTTATAGGCTAGAAGAAGCTAGGTATTTGGTCGAGTGACTGGCCATGCATGGCTGAAAGGTTTAGTTAACTTACCCAAAGTTGTGTGTTTCGTTAGCAACTTTCCTTTTTCCATGCTTTTGTAGGTACACGCGAGTTGTCTTGGGTCAACTAGCGTGTACACGCATGCAGTAATAAAGCAAGGCATGTGGGGCTTTATAAAAGGGGTTTTTAAGAAGAGTTGTTCAGTAGTGTTTTGGCAAAGAAGGAATTTGAAATGGCCTAAGGCCAGGTAAGCATGTCTGGTGCAAATTAGAGTTATAACAAGGTCTCATTTTTTGTTTATGAGGACTTTTCCATTATAAAATAGTGTATACAAGCACATCCATGATCGCTATTTAGAGAGAAATGTTGTTAATTTGATTGAGTTGGGCACGACAGATGATGGAATTGATTATTGATTGATAGCAAATTCTTGGAATATTGCTTGGGGGGAGCAGGTTAGGAAATTCTAGGAAACATTGGTTGTGTTTGTAAGAGGCCCTAGGGGTTGTTTATAAATCCTCAAATCAAAAAAGTATCCAAGGGATTCATTTCTTGTGTGTAGAGCCTTGTTCATGTTATTTTCTATTTTAATCTTCTTTCATATCCCGTCCCTAATTTGTTCTATTATTGTAATTTGTAGTTGGTTTCATATATGTTAAAGATGACAATTTGGTACTACATTCACTGTCATATGTATCTTTATAAATACATTTGCAGGTTACTAGTATGAATGTTATGATGTTAGGTTCACTATCGTGCCCAACTCTAGCATTTATTCATTTGTTGGATTCATTTTTTTAAATGCCTAGTAAATGATTTTTCCTCATCTTGGTTGACAAGGACTTCCTTACTTATTGTTAGACCAAATATTTATTGTTCTTCTTTATTTATTCCACCCCTAATTATTAAGTTTTGTGCTCTGATAAATGAGACTTTGGTGCCCAATGGAAAGACCTCTGGTCTGAGAGATTTATTGTGTTTTATTCTAGTCAACTACCATTCATCCTTAAACCTTTCCTACCTAATTTATAATGTTCTTTACCATCAAATATGGCATCCTGAGCTTATTGTTGGAGATTTGTTGTTTAGTGATAGTGGGAAGCAAGTTGTATTTAATTATATGAGAGAGACCCCTCAGGTCCAAGAGCCAGCTTGGATCTAAAGTTGGTTTAAAGATGTCTTGACATTGTTTCTAAGCAGTCAGGAACAATCTCAAGTTACAACATAAGTAATCTACGGGTCCTTCAAGCATGATATAAGTCCTTGATATCACAAGGGATTACTCCATTGGTTAGGCCTTAATATATGGGAGTATGTGTGAAATCCCACATGCCCCAAGCACTAGTGCAAGGTGAATCCACAAGGGTGATACGAGGATTAGCATGGTGTTAGGAAATAGAAAAAAAAAAAAAGAGAGAGAGAAAGAAAGAGAAACAAGAAAGAGATGAATGCCGAGAAATAATGTCAATATAGGGGATCAATCAAGCCTTGCTACTATGTAAGAATGATAGCAATTAAACTATGAAAATATAAATGAATGAGTTTAGTAGTAAATCTAACTACCATGTGAAGGATATAATAGTTAAATAATGTTAGTGAAATAATAGCTAGAACATGTAATAATTTAATAATGAATGCAATAATGAATAAATGAAGGTAAGGGAATGATACATGTACTTAACTATAGGTGAGATATAGTGGTGTAGGCACATGTTGAAATGAACTAGGTACCTACATCACAAAGGTTAGTGGATTTCTTTGAGTAGGGAAGGGGTAGCGACACTAATTCTTGGGGAAGGGATAAAGGACAAGAACAAAAGGGAAAAGAGAGGCATTGAAGCTAGGGAGGGCCTAGAGAAGGAAATATGAGAGGTCGAAACACTAGGGTGGACATAGTGAAGGCAAGACAAGAGAGGTGATGATGCTAGGGAAAACCTAGCAAAGGAACAAGGACAAAGATGGGATACATGGGAGGTATGGTTGGAAAGGTGATCCCATAACTGTAGTCTACAAAATGTGACAACCATATTATACACCTTGATAGGAAAAACCAACAATATGGAAGGTGAATAGGGAAAGGGAAGTGACTAAGAGGCAGTAAAGAGGAGAGGGGGATACCCTGAGCAGATATGAAAAACCAAGGAAGGTGAAGGAGGTAAAGGTGCTTTCAGAAGTAGATGGCAATTGGGGTCTACACCAATAAGTCTATGTTGGCCCCACAAATGTCCCATTTGAGATGATGCTTTATTCAACCTATAAAATCCATTCTAATGCACAAAACCCATTCTAAAAATTACCCAAGATATCTCAAGTTATTAGTTAGAAGTAAGGATAAGGTGGATCCTTGCTTCAAGTGTTCACACTACTATAATATGGGGTTGTAGCATCACTATATCCCTCAAACCCGTGTTTAGGTTTTTTTTTCTCTCACGTGTTGGGTTATTTTTATGGTGTTTTTGTGCCATGGTTGTGTTGCATTATCATTGTACATACAACTCTCAAAACACTATTTTTTCTTGTTTTAAATTTGTGTTTGGAGCGTTATTGCATTGTTCATGTGGCTTATATTAAATCGTGCATCAAATTCATTATTTGTCATCATGTTTGTGTCATTATTGCAACATGTTTACATCATGTTTCAATTATTAGAGGTGTGTTTGCATTTTTCTTGCATCATGTTTGCATCGATTAGTGTTGTGTTTGTGTCATGGTTTCATTAGGTTTGTTTCATGAGTGCATCATGTTTTCATTGGGATTAAATCGATTAGCATCATTTTTTCATCAATTAGTGTCATGTTTGCATCATGATTGCATCGTGTTTTCATTTTTTTCTCTTTGATTAGCGTAAAACCATGGGACAATGTCACAATGATTTGCTTAGTGTCACATCAAAAGGATGATGGAGGGTCAAGGCATAGATGAGTTGGGCTCCGTCCTTGTTGCAAAACAATTGAATCACGACCAACATAAGCTCAATGTAGAGTTCAAAAAATCCAAAAATAAACAACACAAAATGAAGACTTGTGTTTCCCTTCTCATGCATTTCTAATATACAATGAAAAAATGAGATCCCCCTCATTTCATTTTCATATGAGGGGTGGGGCAAAGATTCTTGGATATGAAAGTGATTTGTGGGTGCACTCAACAAGATAAGGAAAAGGATATTTATGGGGCATGATTGGATCAAAGGTAATTTTTTTGTTATCCCCCCCTTTTTTTGATTTCCAGATTTAAAACAAAATGAGATTCGGGTTTTAGAGATGGGAGATGGGATTTGGGTTTTGGATGGGAGATGAGATTTAAAACAAAAACAAAAACAAAAAAAACAAAGTAGGTTTAATAAAATGCCTTGCTCTATTCCTCTTCCTCTTCCTCTTCCTCTCCCTCTCCATCTCTTTGCCCCCCCCGCCCCGCCCCCGCCCTCCCCCTCCCCCTCCCCCTTATTCTTTTTCTTCCTCTATTCCTCTCCTCCTCTTCCTTTCTTCCTCTCATTCTCTCCCTCTTCTCTTTCCTTTTCCTCTCTTCATCCATTTCTCTTCCTCTCTCTCTCTTCTCTTATTCCACTTAATTTCCCTCTTCCCCTCTTTTCCTCCTCTTTTTCTCCCCCTACTCCTCTCCTTCTTCCTCTTTTTCTTTCCTCGTCCTATTCTTTTTATTTTCCCTCCTCCCCCCTTCCTTTTACTCTTTCTCTTATTCCTCACCACCCTCTTCCTTTTATCTTCCTATCCTACTATAATCCCCCAAGTTCCCTAAATTCTACTATAGAATCATCTACCACTATAGTCAAATTCATTTTAAATATTCTTTACTAGTGATTATCTCATTGAGTAACAAGAACATGCCAAAGATGAAATAAGTGCATGCTTGTAGCATTGCGTTTCTATGTATTTATGTGAACAATGTTTTTTTTTGTATAATAAACTTAATAAAGTATTTTTTATTTATATGAAATGAGTTGTTTGAGAAGCTGACTCTTCCCAAACTTGTGCTCAAAATAACTAATTTTGTGACAAGTTAAATCTTCCTAAAATTTTCTTGGGGAAATCACATTCATTCTCATAGTGTTTGAAAGATGTTGCTTTATAAGGGTGATGATAATGATCATCAATGGATGAATAAGTTGCATATATTTCATGTGCAATGCATACATATCATTGCATAGGGCATGCACAAGGTCACTATATTGGCATCGTTGGTTGCAAAGTAATTCACAAATGATAAGATCATCTAATGATGGGGCTTTGACATGAAGTAGTACTTGTGTGAGGCCTTTACCTATTCAGGTGAAATCTATGGTGTTACATTAGCTTTTTTGTTGGTCAATCCAAAGTAGTCACCCATGATTTGTGATTTTTATCTTCCATTCCATTATAACATTTAACTACCCTAAACAAATTAGAAATTATGAGAAGCCATGAGTATAATTAAGTTACAACGTGCTTCAAGCAAATTATGTTTTGTTTGATTTATGTTAATTTTAATATGATAAGTTGTTTGAAATTGTTGATCACTAAACAAAGCCTCAACAAACTATGAGAAGCAATATTATCAAATAAGTTTTATGTGTTCTTACTAATTAATAATTTCACTTTTAATTCATCCATATAAAATTACAAACTCCAATGCCACATTAATGTGATATAAACCCTCTTTAACATTAGGGAAATATATTTTGATGTATTTTTTCCAAGTAAGAGCAATTCCTTTACTAATTCAATGCTAAGTTATTTTGATAATAACTTCTCACTTTGTCATTTCTTTTAAAATCATTTTCAATGTCAATGAGTCATCATAGTAATCTAAGCAAATTTCACATTTAAAACATAATAATTAAACTATCATAAAAATTGACACTACTTTTTTTTCACTAAATTTATGTTTTCAATGTCATTGAGTCATCATAGTAATCTAAGAAAATTTCATACGTAAAACATAATAATTAAATTACCATTTAAAAAAATTGACATTGTTCTTTTTTCACTAAATTTATGGTTATTTGCATGCATTATATTTTATCCTTTTGGTTTCACAACTTAAAATAAAAATCACAATGTTAGCAATATAAAATATTGATTATATCCCTTATGTAAAAGGATATTTGATTGGTAATCCATAAAATACAAAGAACTATGTTGTACTTTGTTACTCGAATAATTTGCATGCACTATATGATAGTGTTTTGGTTTGACAACTTAAAAATCAAAATCAATATGTCAATCGTATAAAATATTGATTATATCCTTTTGTAAAATGGTATTTGATAGATAATTGAAAAAATACAAAGGACTATGTTGTACTTTGTTATTAGAATAAAATTTGAGATAAAATACATTTATTAGAAATGTTCTAGTTTTCAAGGAAATTCAAATGATATCACATCCCTTGTATGACTCCAAAGAACAATTTTTTTTAAGGCACAACTTATATGCAAATAAATGAATGTAAGGATTTGACCCCATTTTTTCGATTTATATGAATTTTATTTTGATATATTCCTTTTGGATTTTGGGAAATATCCAACTTGTTTGTATTATGCTATGGATTTCACTTGCTTTGGTGATTTGTTTGTTCATTTCAAGATTATGGAATCATTTGATTTGGGACACAACATGTCAATTTGTACGAAATCAAAGAATAATATAGTATTTTTTGTCCCACTTAGTTTAAGTAAGTACAATGGATTTGTTTGTTCTTTTTCAACATTATGGAATCATTTCACTTGGGAGACAACTTGATAATTTGTATGGGATCAAGGAAAATATAGTGCTCTTGATCCCACTTTGTCCAAGAAAGGACAAAAGGTTTGTATAAAGATTAGATCAAACATTAATCTCCCTGTATATGTTTCATAAAGAAAATGTTTTACATATCCACATGTTTGAAAATTTGTTTTATGCATAATTATTGATATTTACAATGTGTTGTTATTGTGATTCTTGTGTTAGAGGTGAACCAACTCCCATAGGCACATAAAAAGCTAACCTTGATCCTTTTTTCTACTAGGTCATAAAGGAATTTACCTACCAAGAAGTGGTTCACCACAGGTAGTGTTGGTGCAAGTAAAATTCCCTTCAATAGACAAGGATACTCATCGGTAAAAAGTCCCAATTAGACCTCACACCATTTGGGATAGGAGACGCATTTGAATTATGTCTTGACAACCATTACTAAATGATTGAATTGTGATGATTGAAATGCAAGATGAAGTATTCAATATGGAACTAATCTAAGTATAGAAATGAACCACTCTATCCTATCTTAGCTAAGAGTAAATTGATTTAAGGAAATAAAAAGTAAATCCTAAACTCCTACTTACACTTCCAAAACAATTAGTTGTTAAAGAAAAGCATAAACTCATAAAGGATTATTAATGCAGGTGAACAGATTAGTCTGAAAAAGAAAGTCATTCATAACCCTGTATTTACCAACTCAGAATAGTAATATCATAAAAAAAATTAAAATGCAAAGACATAAACTCACAGAAGAATTGTGCACATATGAGTGATATATCCTTACAGTGGTGAAGATGAGAATACAAATATAGAAAATAGTCCACAACAAGCATATCCCACAACACCAATTATGTCTCCTCCAAAATGGCTTTGAGGGTTTCTTCTCATTAAAATTCTCAAAAGTAGTTCTCAGAATTACAGAAAGAAAGAGCCACTTAAACTCAACACTCTTGGGGCATATATAGTTAAATGCATTGCAACCAATTTATGGAAGTTACAATTGATTCTTGGAAGTTGCAACTATTTCTTGGAGTTGTAACCATTTCCTAACTTCCCATTGGTAGTTATAACTTTTGGACTTCCCAAGTTTTGTCTTATGCACTATGGTGTGCCCCTTTTAACTTTCAGCGCGATATGTTTCTTTTAACCTTGAAATCCTTCTGTATCGTGCTAAAACATATTTGGTGCGACATGCGTTGGAGTGTATCGCATGAAACAAAACTTTGGTGCGATGCACTTTTGGAACCTTGGTTAATGTGCCTATGTCTTATGTGTTCTTACAAATCTTGTGTTTTACGCTCCCTTTAACAAGTGGTTGCATCTTTAGTCACGGGGCTCATTTCCCCTTTTGTCTTCTTTGGTTGCCACATTTAGGTCTTGTAATTCACCCATGTCAACAACATCATATATTAGTATTGTTTGTCAAGGTTAAAAATTATCTCATTTATTATTAGTAACATCCTTTAGAAAGTAGTTCTGAAATATTACACAAACATGAACTTTGATGCGGTATGATATGTCGCAAAAAAAAAATTGGTATGATATAGCATGGAGGAATGTTTTTTTGCTCATATGATATGTGTTCTACGAATAGAAAATTCGGTGTGATGCAAGAAAGAGAAATTGCCACGGAAGGTAGAAATTTAGGGAAGTGTGGCATGTCGTGTAAAAGTATATTTTGGTGTGATACGATGTGAAGGAGGAAAACTTGACTCCATGTGATGTGTCGCACAACTAAAAAACTTTGGCCCATGCAATATGTCATGTATAAAATTATTTTTCCCTTTGATATATTGCAAGGAAGGAAGCATTTCAAGGATGTGATGAAGGAAAGATTGGCTTAAAAAATAAGGAAAGATTTTACTTATAAGTTTCACTTTGTTGTGATGAAGGAAAGTTTGCAACGATGTGATGTGTCATGAGAAAGGAAAGTATGTAGTGATGTAATGTGTTGTACTAAAAGAAACTTTTCAGTGATGCAATGCATCAAGATCAAAATAATTTTAGGTGTGAAAAATATTGTGTCATGGATAAAGGAAGTTTGAGTGCTATACAATATTGTAAGAAAGAGATTTTTTATGAGTTGCAAAAAAAACGTTTGACACAATTTTTTGAATAAATTTTGGGTTTATTGGTGTATTGCAAGCCTATTGGTGCAATTTTGANTCTAAACTCCCCTTTCTTCCCCCTTCTCTACTCAAAACCAAGAAAAAAAGGTGAAAATGGAGAGGGAGGGGTCGATAAAAAAGTGAAGAGGAGGAAAATGCAGAGCTTTGGGAAGGAACTAGTTCCAAGTTCAAATCCTTGAATTCTTTGGAAATTGAATGAGAGTTTTAGTTTGGGTTTGATTTTATCAAATTTGGGGAATCCATGGAAATGCAGTATAAAATAGTCAGTGCAACTTTCTAATGCAAGTTATAACCCTAGATTGTTTTCATTTTGATTGCAAAATGATAGTTTTTTATTGGATTTTTGGATTCCCTAAAGTGAGAATAATATAGCACATCTACAATGGGTTTCTAAACAAGCAAAAGAGGTCATTTGGAGAGAAATTTTTTAATTCTATGAGGGAAAGACTCGACTCGACTCAATACCATAGCCATTGTGCTAACCCTGAACATCTTGATGAATAACACTAACAATTATTTTTCACTAGTATAATGAATACTAGATCTTTTGAATTGCGTTGAAGTTGAACAAACATGGTCTAATAACATCCTCAGACTTCTAAATTTCTAACCAATACACTTTTGTTTCTCAAATAAATTTGTAGAGGGGGAATTGACTCAATTCAATATATATTGAAAGACTCCCTCTATAGCGCGAGAGTGAGAAATCATCTTGAAGACAGCCTTTTCGCGTGTTATGTATTCTTAGTTTATTATATGTTTTATATATTAAAACATATATTATATATGTTTTAATATATAAAACATATAGAATTATATGTTGTATATATTAAAACATATATTTTGAAGAAGGTGGAAGATCATATTCTTCCAATATGTAATTCATCATTTTGACACTTTCTGTTGATAGACTTTCAACATGTCTCAAAAAAAAATTGTTCATGGCATCTCCATATATAAATATGTCAATACCTTAAATATATGTTTTCCAAAATCTAAAGTTAAGTAGACCTTTTCTTAAACCTTTCAAGGCATTATTGATAATCAATGTAATTTTTCAAAGATCAAGAAGCATGGATGAAATTTAGATGTGAATTTTTATGAGGTTTAGCTTGAAATATGAGATCAAAAAAATCCCCTTGAAACCAATCCCCCTTGTACATAATATTCTTTAATGTAAGATGGTCTATGGAATTATGCTATGTAGCTAGTCTTCTCTAGACTTTAGTTTAAATCAAGGTAAATCCATCTTAACTTTGGATATATCATGTGCGAGAGGGATCAAATCCCTCTAGGTGTAAGCATTTCCTCAAGTTTTTTCAATCTAAAGAGTTTTCACTCAAGGAACTTGATCCCATTTTTCTCATGATAGATCTAGAGTTAAGATGGATCTACATTAGTTCTTAATATATGTATACATGTGTGTGTGTGTGTGTGTGTGTGTGTGTGTGTGTGTGTGTGTGTGTGCATACATACATACCATATGTATATGTATGTATGTATGTACACACACACACACACACACACACACACACACACACACACACATATATATATATATGCATTCATATTCCGATGAAATAAATCGCTAGAAACCCTCTGAGTACTTCCCCACATTTCATGGATGGTAAATGAGGTACACTGCCAACCCTGATTATGGAGCCTCACCCCAAGGGGATCAAGAGATTTGAACCCGTGACCTCCCCAAATGATCACTTAGGGAGAGATCTCACGTCTAGCTCAAGACCACTTGAGTTAACCCTAGAGTCTATACACACACACACACACACATGTGGCCATTTAGGATTTGAATATTGTGTTCAAGAAATGTACGTTGAACAAAGCTATGGAGAATAAGGTTGGAAAGACTTGTAAAATGTGTATGTCCTTGAGGAGCATGCCCTCTAAATAATTATAGATAAGAAGTTGAAAACCATATTTAGATGATTATTTATAACACAAATTATTTCTTATAGAACATATCCAATCCAAAATGTTTTAAAGATAATTTATATAAATTTTAATAACTGGAAAATTCAATTATGAAATTTGTTTATAAAATTTATCTCAATGGTTGATATGATTTTCTAGGGAAGTGCTTCTTCCAGATGGACTACTACACTAAATTTGTTTGACCTTTTCATAATATTGACCTTGATTAGGAATTAGGAATAATGTTGCTTTATGGGGTTAGCAATTTGTTGAGAAGGTTGGTAAATCTTAAATGTTTAAAATGATTAAGATACATTTTTTTTTATTAATTTTTTTATTGTAAATATTTAGATAAAAAATATTTTTGAATTAGCTTTTTACAACCCGGTATGAGGGAGATGTGTAATTCCTTTAATGCTCAACATTGAGTTGATATATATATGCCAAGAGGATGCACTAAACATAGGGATTGGTTCCAGCAACTCGGTAATAATTTTTTTGTGTACATAATTTTTAACTTCGTAATGCACATTTGAATTGTAAGTACATCTATATTATTTTGTATTTTAATGGTGGGCTTATTAGACACATATTGACACTGTGATTTGTTCATTTTTTTATAGGTGCATTTGTTCCCATATATGTGGACATATGGACATCATTTTCACACAGAGGATGTCAATGATGGACACATGACACAAGATTGTGGAGAGGAAGTCGAGTTCAACCAATCTAGTCGTGCTAACCACCGCGATCAAAACGCCATATAGGAAAAGTTAGGTTATGTCGAAAATATACAAGAGATCATTCGAGTGGAATTCTCTTCTTTCCAATGTGTTATTTTTAGGTGCAAGTGGTGGGACACATTTCATCGGAATAATGTAAAGGAAGATCGTGATAGTGGGATGATATGTATCAACTCTAAAAATATGTGGGATGAAGCTAAGGAGACTTATGTTTTCCCAAAAAACTACAACCAAGTGTTTTTTTACCCAGATGTGTTGGATAGGGATTGGTGGTTTGTATTAAGACACGACCCTAGATCAAAACATATTTTTGAGAACAACAATGTGTTTTTGTTTTAACAAAAATGGGTATTTTTATATATTATCAAAAATTGCCAGAATTCCAAAAAACGATAGGCTACAGGGTGCTACACATCTACTAGTGCCATGGTTACAAATGGGCCTTTCTATGCCAGTATGGGAGTTGGTCATTGTGCTGTGAAAACTACATATTTTCCAGGTAAAAATGGCTATGAAACTGTGCAGTAAAAA
>ML806631.1:43384-65827 GCA_009831015.1 Picea engelmannii
AGAGGAGAGAGAGTGAGAGAGAGAGAGGGGGGAAGAGAGAGAGTGAGAGGAAAATAGGTTGAGAGAGGTTTACACACACACACACACACACAGACACACACACATATATATATATATATATATATATATATATATATATATATATATAGAGAGAGAGAGAGAGAGAGAGTTGAAGGAAAATCTCCCTATGGACAGGCAGATCTCCACTTGAGAGCTAGACTCTTAACTCTTAATATAGAAGATGCTTATCATGGACACTGACTTCATTTTAGGTCTAGATAAACTAATGTGTGAGGAGGAAGGAGAAAAGAAGTACCTTTTATCAGTGTTTGTCCCTGCATGTTCTGAGTTGAGCTCCAATCTTACGCTCCTCGATAATCCCTATAGACAAACAAAAGTACAAACAACTTCCTACTCTATCGAGATTAGCTTGAAATAGACCTATCCATTAGTGACAAATTCATGTGAGATCAAACATAGATTTGAAAGAAACAGGCCAAGCATATTATATTAAAGAGAACAACAACGAAGAATGCTTACAACCATAGATGCGAGTGTAGCAGCTTCGTCAAGCCTTCCTCGTCTGAACCCTTGCTCAAACAATCCCCACACCAAATGCTAATGTTTTGAAAGACACCTTCTTCATGAGATCATAGGTTATATGTTTCACAATTCTTTCCATCCCCCTTTTACCATGAGAAGGCCTGTTTAAATAGGCTTGGATAGGCCCAACTACTTGAGATATCTTTGGGGTAAGTTGAGGATTTTTCTCCTCCATTTATGGATCTTCCCTAATATCATGGCTTGACCAAGGATTCAAATCCAATTGTCTTCAGATATTGAGGGGATCTTTCCCTCATTCTTCTCAAGAAACCAATTTTTGCCTAGAATAGGTAATGCTCCTCCAAAAAGTGCATCAGAGCGTTATAGCACTCCTTGAAAGAGTATAAACAAGCGTTGGTGTTACCCATGATTTTGGTCATCTTGATGGTGTATTGAAGGATGGTGTACTCAAGATCCCAACAAGAACTTTCTCCTGAGAAAAGTGGCATCCATCTCCTTCTAGAAAACATATTTTTAAAGAGAGTTCGTAGGTTGCTTATAGCCTAGGGTGCGAGAATGACCCATTCTTGCAGGCCACCTTCAGCTAGTGTGCGAACTTCTCGCACTGTGCTCTATACCTAGGGTGTGAACTTGTTCTCAATCTTGGAAAAAGGGAGAAGTCTCGAGGGTTCTAGAAGGGAATATTCTAGAGAATGGGTTGGCATTCGAATGGTTATCATTTTACTGATTTCCCTAATTTGGTGGGATCATTCTCATCCATGTAACCATCTCATCCTCTCCTACAGATTGATAGGATTCTCATGGAAAAGGTTAAGCAATGTTAATTGAAGAATTGGTGAAGGAATTGTGTGAAGAACCCATCTTGAACAGGAGCTTGGAGACTCTAGCAAGTCTATCAAGAAGAATTGGATCTTATTCATGTAAGGATCAAGCAAGTGTGTGTGTTGGAACCAAGAGTCACCAAAAGGAAGTTTGTGACATCAAGGTGATCAGGTTGTTTCTTCTACCTTCAATTAATATTATACAGCGGCATGCCCTTTTCCCATTAAGTCATTCTTACTTTATTGTGTAATTCCTTGATCATACACATAAGTTGATTGAATACATTTTTCTATCTTCACTTTGGATGGTTTGTGTTGTCTTGGTTTTGACCTCACGAGATCACCAGAGAGAAGTGGGAGAAACAAATACCCTAGGAAGCAATATAAAGGTATGTCACTTGTTCCTCCTTACTAACTATTTCAATGGCCGTAACTTAGGGAAAGAGTCATGTCTTGTCCTGTTTTGTTCTAGATCCAGGTGGATCTAGGGAGATCTATTAGTGTCTTCACCTACTGATTAGTCCGATAACAGCTGGTGCCCCTAATAGTGGTATCACTCCCCATAAATGGCATCAGGGAATTATAACACTCCCTGACAGTATAAAGGGGAGCACTCCTCTCCAAAAATATCTTTTGAGTGGGTTTTCTAGTGGCAAAACACTTGTACCTCTAGTAGACTGATTCCTCCTCTTCAAGACTAATATTTGAGGTGTCCTAAGTGTCAATGTCATGTTGTTGGAGGCATGTAATAGGCAAGGCAATGTGATGCCAGCAACACTTATACACTTGCAGTCAAGATGCGACACTTGTGACACTTGAAATGATGACACTTGCGACACTTGCGAAGTGAGTAATTTTGAGGTGTAACAAATTGTCCCCCAAAGTATGAAGTTAGAAGATGAGAAATAATAACTGAAATACTTTGAAGACTTTCAAGCAAGGGTGTGGGCTCAAATAAATTGACAGAAGATGCACACAACCATCAAACAAATGTTAATACATGCTTCAAACCCAAGGCAGGCATACCTATGCTTGAGTGATAGAGACTTTCAAGGTATGGCCGCCATAAATACACTGTGGATCCATAAGTATATTGATAAAAGGTATAGCCACCGAGGATACACTGTGGATCTATACTCCCATGACCTGAACTGATTGTAGACACAAAGAATACACAGTGGATCCACGAGATGACAAGACATTGCCACGACCAATACAAAGTGGATATATGTGACAATATATGTGTCATTGTTCAAAAGAAACTCCTTCACAACCTGGGAAATGTACATATAAGAGTGACGAATCAACCCAGGGTCTTCTGATCGATCCTGATGTAGTACGAATCTAACCATGTGAATATATTTCCTAATGTAGAACATGGCAAAAACCACTTGATTACCGATCAATGATGTGAACCGTTAACAAGCACGAGGGAAATCACCATTGATGTCAATGATTCCCAAGGTACTTCTAGTACATTCCAACAAATGTGAATGGATGATATGAAGTTGAACATCCATGGAATCATCCGATCAGAGGTTAATGATGTAAACCCACTGTCAAACGTGAGGAGGCCTACCATTGAGGTATGCAGGTCCCAAAGTACTAACTGGCTTCTAATTCTAGTTCCTGGATAATGTGTTGAAGTCAACAGGAATAGACTCATCGAAGGAGGGCCTTGATGTATCCCCCATCAACGACATGAAATAGACACAAAGATCTAATTGGTAGATCAAATGAAAATGGACTGACATGGGTATTGATACAAGATATTTATGATGGTTGACCCTTGCGGTGGATACTTCCCTTGAACACTGAGGCACAACAGCAGAAACATGATATGGACCAAAACACGATGATGCAGTGGATAATGTGACTTTCATCGAGTAACCCAAAGGAGTAAGAAAAAATCAGAGGATTGGTTTAGTGCAGAGGTTCAGCAGTTTAAGATGTGTGCAAAGACAAAGTGTTGTGTTCAAGGGAGACTCTAATATTTACTGGAAATGTTCTCAAAAACTGCTTGGCTTGCTTCCTTCAATTTCCCCCCCATCCAGATAGACAAGTACCTCTTTTTAATTTAACGAGCTCGGGGAGGGTAACACATGATCGATATAACTCACCTTTAGTAAGTTCCTCTTTCTTTGTTCAACAAACTAGAAGAATTAAGGGTTCGGTCCCATATGGGTATGTCGATGTTTGTTGAACAAGTCCAAAGATAGAAAACTCAAAGGCTTTTCATGATTATAGAGTCTGGAAAAACACTTAAAAGAGAACTCTCTCAATTCCTTTTTCGTAAAGTAGTTTGATGAGACCAAACAAGAGATAAACTATCACTCAACAGACGTTTTCTTCAAATACTTTAATGAGCGTGAAGAGAACAAGGTCGCTCGACAATCTTTTCATGTTTAGAGAGTCTGAAAAGAACTTAAAGGTGACTCCAATATTGTCCTTTTTTGTAATGTTAGTCTCGCGAGGCTGAAAAAGAGATAAATTATCACTCAAAAGATGCCCTTTCAAACCTTTTATCGAGTGGGAAAGGAAGCAAGATCACTCAAAAATCTTTTTATGTTTAAAGAGTTTGGAAAGAGCTTAAAGGAGACTCTAGGGGTTCCTTTTTTGTGTATCCATATAGGTCCGAAAAAAAGATAAAAGTTTACCTGGATGAATTCTCATGTATTTACGAGCATGATAAAGAGAAAATACTAAGCTCGGTATGCCCCCAACTTGAAAACATAGTGGCTTAACTCCATAATGATAATCAAAGGCTGGAGACATGCTGTCCAAGCTTCAACTTGTTCACCGACTTTGAGGTTGTCACCAATTTCTTTAGTAGAGGAGAAAAAGGAGAAGGGTGGATGAAAAGAAGGTTCAAGAGAGGTGACTGTTTCATTTTTTAACGAGCTTGACATAGGAAAAGAACTATTCTCAGGGTCTCTGTTTCATTATTTAACGAGCTTTCCACAGAGAAGAGAAACTATGCTCGTGACTACTTCTTGATCATGGCTTCCAAGAGAATAATGCTCTGGAAGGATGCCATGTTGTTATCACTGAAATTTCATCCGCACATGGTTACAAGAACTCAACATCGTCAAACAGTGATGAAGTCATTCATGAACCTGAATTAATACCACAACATTCAAAAAGATCAAAAAACTATACAAAGTAGTGAAAAATTGAAGAGCGCTTTGCAAACATTGGGCGCGCGCATGCATGCACGGAACAGGAATGTAGAAAGCGTGCACAGGCACACGATGCATGACTGTTAGCGCAAAAATCCATGCACCTGCTAAACGACACATTTATTGAAGTGGTCGGCCTCCCAACCACTTATGGTTCAGCTCCCAAGCCGATTTGACCCTTAAATCCGGGCTGGATCCAAATAGTGGGCTGGTCAAAGACCTAATAATGCCCTAAATGGCCTCTTTTCACACTACAAAGCAGTTAAACAATAATCCAAAACAATGCTATAAAAAACCATGAATGCACCTCATTTTCTCAAGGAATTCAAAGTAATGTTATGCTGCCTATATTGTTTTAAGGACTCCATCCTTGATAAGAGCATTTTGGCACCATTACATTAGACAATCCACCTCTCCATTGAGTGGATTTGTAAAGAGTTCTTTCATCACCATTTTCATTTTCTTTGTTGTAAGAAGAGCTAGCTAGTGAGGGTCCAAGAGCCTTCCCTTGGAGGAAGAAGGGACTCATAGTCCCCTTTCTTCTAGGTGCTTTGTTTTCATCAATAGACCAGCCTCAAACATTGGTGACATGGGTCTTTTTGTTCTTTTTACTTCTATGTCCCTATGCTTATGATTTTAATTTTTATTGCATCTATTAGTCTAATTCTTAGTTATAGTTTTGTTTTTCTTTCTCTAACTCTTTTCTCTACAACTGTCCTGCTCAGCAGACCCAACTGAGCTTGCAAGCATCTCGATTCTGCTCACCAAGGTGACAAAAAAGGTGCAACAGATTGGCGAATCCACTGGGGAAAGGTATCAATTTCCTACCTCATTTGGTTTTATTTTTCTCTTCTTATAGTTTGTTTAACTTGCAGGTGCACTAACCGGCCTAAGCCGACCTGCCAACCAACCAATTCCAAGTTGAATTGAGAGAAATCCACTCAGATTTTTCATTCTCGACCGTGTGCCACATATGCGTGGATTTTTGGGCCCACAAACATTCATCGTCCGCCCATGCACTTGAATCATGGTTCTGTTATGCGCACATGTGCTTTTTAACTTGTCTTTGTTCACGTGCATGCGCTCTGTGTGCCTCTATCTCCACTAGGACCCGTGCATCTGTGAAAAATTTCACATTGTAAGTTGTTGAGATGTGGGGAAGGCCATCTTCCCTCTTAAAAATGATGTCAAACATGTTTTAAAGCTGCACCACACTTAGTCCCATCATCATATAAAAGGGTTAGTCAAACACACATAGGCACTTAGGAGGACAAAATCAATTTCCCTTCTTTGCTTTTTACCACATGGATGGTTTGTTTTGGCTTACAATATAAGGTGGAAATCATTTTTAATCACATTTAACTTACATTGGGACTAGAAGTTGAGTAAACAATATCTTAGTATGATCGTCTCTCGTGCCTCCAAGCGATCTTGAGAATCAAAAAAATATTGTGAAATGATTTCATCTCCCTTAAATAACATTAAAAACCTTTAGGAGAGGACAACAACCCTTCTTGGGACTCCTCTTAGTTTTCTTTTTCAAATACATCTTAATATTGTAACGGGCCCATACATGCCCACATGCTACAATGATAGGATAATATTTGAATTTTTGTTTTCTTAGATCAAAACACTAGGGGAGTTTAAACGTTTGTGACGGGCCCGTACATGCCCACATGTTCAATCTAGAATAATTTCAAAGCTTTTTTAGATTACATCACAATAGGGAGTTAAAGGATAGTAATGGACCCACATGTCCACATGCTAGCTTCCTAGGGATTTTGAATTATGCAAGGTTGTACCAAAGGAACTTAGTTAATTAGGTAATCAAACTCTTGTAAGGACCAAGCGAAGTCCACATGCAGCAAGGTGACATATAATTCACTAAAAAATTGGCACACTTTCACTCACACACAAAAGTCACTTATCACTCACATAGCTTCTTCTTGAAATGTGTAGTTCAAAGTAATTTTCCTCCCAAAGGATTTTGAAAACACCCCACCCTTTTCTTGACGAAACTATCCACTCCCATTTTTAATCAACGAGGTTGGTTTGCACCCCCAACCTCCCAAAACAACTATATCTAAAATATTTCTAAAAACTCATTATGTTTTCCTCCACAGGAGGTGCCAAAAGAATTTTTTTAGTCTAGGTAGCATTTCGAGGATAGGCATCCAAATAACTCCCCGTTATCTGGTTCTCACATTGTCAAAACATAGAGGTTGTCAAATAGGGAACTGAAAATCCTCCAAGTCAAGTGTTCCAATCACCATAAGGTAGGGAGATACCCATTAAGGGTTCAAGGCTGAGGTCCGATTTTTCTGTGTGTCCCCCCTTGAGGCACTCACCTCTTGGACGGGATCCAGCCTGTGACCCATTTCTTAGGCCGAAAATCTAAATGTCACACTTTGACCGAGGTACCTAGTGACCAACTTTAGGACATCTACCCAGGTGGCAATTGTGGGCGACAATTGCACCTTGATTATATTTTGTGTGGCTATTGTGAAATATCGCTAGCTCTTTTGTGATATGCCCCCTTTTCCCCTCATTATAACCAATTATTTCATCCTTCACTAGTTTCTCTTCTAGTGACTTCAGACCCCACTCTTGAGTACTATTGGAAGGTACAGTGCTATTTGAGAGGAAGGACGTTACGTCTTCTAGGACACAAGCATTTTATTTCTTTTGATTCCCCCATGCGGACAAAACCCACTTCCCCACATATATGCTTATTTCTCATTTTATGTATGATGCACATCTGATTACAGTTTGATTTGGATATATATATTGTGTAAACATTTAGTGCAAAGGCTCTTGTTTCTATATTACTCTCACCACTTTTTGCACACATTCACACAACTAGTCTGACATCATAGGGGAACCACAGAACCCCCATCGTTCATGATGCTTTCTCAACCTCCCTCCTATCTTAGGGGGAATATCTGGTCATGCTCACTCATCGACACCTCCTTCACACACTCCTGTGAGTGATACTATCTTAGGATCAACTTTGCTTGGTTCTACATTACTTGGGTCAACTTCCCAAGGTCATCCATTCACTCACTCTCCTTTACACGGAAGCGGAGGACCCACTTCCTCTCAAGGAGGGAGCACCAACCCACCTAGCCCCCTTCACATGTCAGGTTCACAACACATTATGGCAGGAGCTGATACTCCCCCCCCACTGCAGATGCCATATTTGGCCTCTCTCAACATACCAGATCTCACAAAGCTCACCAATGATCCTATATTGCATGATCCCACATGGCCTGCAATGCCAACTAAACTACCTTCAGACATACAAAAGTTTAAAGGAAAGGCAGGGGATGACCCTACCAACCATGCCATGACCTTTCACCTATGGTTCTCCTCAAACAACATTATGGATGATTCCATCAGACTACAATTATTTCAATGCACACTCACTGGCCCATCGGCTAAATGGTATGTCGAAGAAAAATCGGGGTCTCACACAACCTTTGAGTCATTGACCAAAGAATTCTTGACCTTTTTCCAATTTTCCATCCACCACGACAATGGTCTTGAACTACTCTCTAACTTCAAGCAAACCTCAGCCACACACATCCCTGACCACATTCACGAGTGGCGTAGGCGATGTAGTTTGTGCAAAGCAGAAACCACCAAGAAACAGTGTCTCAACTGGTTTCTTAGATCACTTGCCTCTCTCCTCGGTAAGGATGTAACTTCCACCTTCCATTAATTCGAAGAGGAAGCCATCAATAAGGCCCAACAGTATGACCTCATCTATGCACAGTCAGGGTACTTATAAATAGTACTTCCTGATCTTCCAAAACCTGTGCCATTTGGCCAAGACAAACCTAGGATGTCTCACTCAGCAGACGGACTAATAGGTGCCAACACACACCATGGTCCACAACCCCAACCACCACCGATTTATGGAACACCTCAATACCCGCTGGCATACAGGGGCACTCCTTATTACCCCCCACCCCCTTATCAACAACCATACCCCGTTGCTATACCTCCACCCATCAGTGGACCACCACCGACACCTCCCATACATCCACCTATTCCCACAAATAGTGGTACTCCCTCAACATCAACTTATAGTACTTTTGAAATCACTACACCTTCCTATGTACCTTATGGATCGGTACCACCACAAAATCCATACTTCCCATTTCCTGGTCCTCCACAACCCATGGCTCCCCCCCATCCTCATGCAGGGGTAAATTTTGTTCAACCCTCTGCTTCTCAACAATACCAAAGTTTTGAACAGTTGAATACAACCAACCCAACTCATCCATCGAACAATGCCAAGAAGAAAGGATGGAATTGGAATAAAAACAACCCAGGTCAAGGTGGGAATCAACCCCCACAACACCAACCCAGTAGGGGCAACCTGAACCAAGGGAACCAAAACCCCCAAGGGGGCAATAATAATAATAAACGCCAAGGGTGAAATAATGTTAAAACTATATTCCCTTGTGCCCTTTGTGGTGAATTCGGCCATTACACTCATCATTACCCCCAGATCACTGATTTCAAATGGTTGAAAGACTCTGGTAGTCTTCCCCATTCTCCTGCACAACCTGCCCCTCAGCAGGCACCACAAAAATACATGCAACAACCCCCTCCCGCCATGCTACAAATTCCTATTCCACATCAAGGTGTGATAAACACCCAATAGGACACATAGCACCCCCCACCTCAGGTGGGAAAATACCTCAACCCCAACAACCCAGCAGAGGGTACAATTCTCCTCACTAGTGAGGAAGAAATCCTTCTGCAAATGCATAGTCGTCAGTATCATACACTCGCTGAGTCTCCTTCCATCCCTCCATAAAAAAACCCTCCACCATCAAGATCCTCGTTGGTGATCCCTCTCCCTTCCACCGAAACACCGCTTCACATCCCTCGCATCCCACTACCCAGGAATGTCCACAACCCACAGGCTAGGGCAACTCATAACTATAGTTTGGTAGACGACTTAGCACAATCCCCGGCCGCCATGTCAGTCTTGGAAGTCCTCCAGATGTGTCCTACTCAGCAAAAATCACTACTTTCTGCCTTGGGGGTAGTTGACCCTGTAGATACTCGAATCATCACCTTCGATATTGACAGTGGAGAACCTCGTCTTCCCACCTTGATCACTTTTCAAATACCAGTAAAAATACAGAACATCATAGTTCATCAGTGTATCATCGATGAAGGTGCATCTACATGCATTATGTCCAAAACGGTATGGCAGAAACTTGGTTCCCCAGAACTCATACCCTCTGCCATCACATTACGAGCTTATGACGGATGACCATCCTCTCCCGAAGGGCTCTTTCGAAATTTCCCCATCGAACTCGAAGGCAAGACTATTCTAATCGATATCAAAGTTATCAATGCCCCACTCGATTATAACATCCTGTTCGATCATAGCTACATGTATGCTATGAAGGCAGTAGCATCTTCTGTCTTTCAGACAATGATGTTCCCCCACAATGGGAAGATCATTACCATTTACCAAGTCTCACATTATGAGCCTAATCCATCTGCCAACATCAATAACATTCTCCCTCTCATCCACACAAACCATGATGCATATCCCCTCGTCGAGATGGATCCTTGGATTTTTAAAGATCCATCCTTGTTAGGAATGTACCATGGAGCACCACCACTCCTTCATCCTGCTAATCAAGTATGCTTCATATCATCTAATAGAACTCACACAGAGGATACCCTTCCTCCTACAGAGGCTTCTATCATATCTGACGTCCCACTCATCGCAGAACCCCCCCCTCAAGAAACACCTAGACACTTTTTGACCCCATCAGTCCACGTTTCCACATCTCCCCAAGGACATAATCCAGTTTGGGAGAAAGTTCCCCAACCCCTCACTCAAATTCCCTTCTTTTACCCTCCACCCGGTATTGAATCTTTTTAGGTAGCCGCAACGCTCACCCTACCTAATATGGTGTTAGCAATCCCAGTTTGGTATTTACACCCACCAAAGATGGTCCCTCAACCATCCCTTCCTCCATAGGAAGGAATCCCCATGATGATTCTCATCCTTACCCCCACCACCCCCCCACTCACTAACCCCCCTGCTACAGTTGGGGGTAGGAGAAAGAATAAGGAGCCCACCACTTCACTTCCTCCATGCATCCCACCACCTTGCGCACTATGTGAGAAAGAAGGCCACCAAACCAATAATTGTCCATCACTACCTAAATTACGGAATCTGATCCCCCTCAATCAAACTCCTCAGACACCCGCCAGTACTACTAGTCCTGCCACTACCACCCACCCGTCCAGTAGTAAAGAGTTGAGGACCAAATACGCTTGTGTTATATGTTCAGAGTATGGCCATTATACCCATCATTTCCCAGCACTACCATGCTTTCAGTGGACATTAGTCATTGTACGCCATAACTTCCAGAACAATCACAACCCTACTACGTCCTCCTCCACAAATATCACTGACATTCGTTATGTCACCACTTCTGTCAATGAACCTATGAGACATCCTTTCTCTCTCTGAGATTCATTAGCTCATTTTACATACCAGTGTCCTATGATCCTTGAATACAAGAAACGTCAATTGACCCTACTTCACCGACCCGCAGAGGCGATAATTGACATTACCTCGTCACTTGAGGCTCTTCATGTCATTTCTCCAAAACCTAAGGCACTCCCAACACCTCCATGGTTCTTAAATGATGTATTTGAGGATTCACCGCCCAACCCCCCAAATTCTCCCACTCATTCCCCTGCGGGCACTCTCCACCCAACCACCACGGGTACCCCTCAGTACTTCAATATATGGTTTATGTCGAGTGAACCCTCACCATCTACTCCCAATGTTCCCCTTGCTTCTCCACCAAGGGGCAACCACACAACCATTGTCACTGAGATCACTCCTCACTTGTTAAGAACCAAATACGTGAATACAAAAGCACCACAATAGATATACAAGAACAATATGCAAAATCTCTTTTATTACCATCAAACCCTTGAGGTAGGGCAACACCATACAATGGATCCTATTATGGAAAGGATCCTCTCCTGTTCACTTGCCTCTTCAAGGGAGCATCCTCCTATTGAGCTACCACTCCAAATACAATACTTCTCTTCATGTCTCATTACATTTCTTGAACCCATTTATATAGTGCTACCATCACCTAAGAACATTCTAGAGGAGGAATCTTCTAGAAGTAGAACCTTCTAAGCAGTCCTTTTACATTTATTATATCTAACTACACATTTATTATATCTAACTACTATAGTGGGCCTTATTTAATAATATAGTGGACCTAGTCCACCTTACATTGAATGACCTCCACTATTATCACTATGGGCCCTCTGGCCCCCCCCACTACCTCTCTAGATACCTTACATTCCATCCCCCTTATGAAAGCATTGTTCTCAACGCTTGATGTACAACCATATACCAGGGTCCCATGGATAATTGTGGACCATGATGCTGAAGAAGACTGAAGAACCAAGGTCCCATGTAGAAAGGAAATCCACCATGCTGAAGTAGTCCAACCACCATTGTAAGCCCGGGTCCCATGTCCAAGTGCTCATGTGAACTCCCCGTGGAAGATTTTGGAACCCAATAACCAACTCCAAATGATACTCCAAAGACTAACACCTATCATGTGGATCCAAATAAGAATATCCATCCACATAGTGGAAAATGGTCGTAGCATAATCTAGAATGAATAATACCACTATAGAATATGTAGACTAAACGATGGTAACTAGCTCCTGATGTGGGACATTGATGTTCTCTATAGAAGATGGAGTAGAGTCATCAAATCAAATATGAAAATGGTTGTCATCCCATAAATGACAACTATCCATATACCAATCATCACAATCTGCCTCAAAATCATGCCAAGCATATATTTCTTGATTATATTCATCCCTGAGGCCCTCCATAATAAATCTCTCATGTATGTTATTTAATGAATCTTGAATACTACGAAAACTATCATTGAGGCTGTCTGTGAGGCCATGTACAAATGCATCCAATCTGTCATCCAATGTGTGAAACAATTGGGCTTTGAATGATTCAAGAATTTCTTTCAAGTTTTGAGAAGAAATAGCCATCTAAGCATCCTATGAACTCTTTAGTCCTGCAGCCATCACGAAAAAACCCAAAAAATAGACCCAATAAGTTTCGGTAGAAAATAGTGGTTTTTTCTGGAAAAACCCTAAAAAACTGTTGAAGTTAAAATGCTCATAACTTCACTTCCCGGACTCCGTTTTGGCTGATTTTTTTTTTGAAATTGGATGAAATTGTGAGAGGAACTCAGATATATAACTTGTTTTGGAAAATTATACCTCCAACTACTACAAAAATAAAAAATAAAAAATCGCACCGTCGTCCGCCAAAAAAAACCCTGAAAATTTGCAGATTTTAAAACTTCAATATCTTGACTTCCCGGACTCCGTTTCGGACGATTTTTTTTTTTTCAAATTGGGTGTTTTTATGATAGGAAATCATATCTACAACTATTTTCTACAAAATTTTCATAGAAATATACTGAAAACTTTGAGAATGTCGCGACCCTTTTTTTTCTTCTCCAAATTTTTTTTTTGCAAAAATAAAAAATATTTGCCCATAATGTCTGCCCAAGGAAAGTTCTCTGATACCACTTGTTAAGAACCAAATATGTGAATACAAAATCACCACAATAGATATATAATAACAATATGAAAAATCTCCTTTATTACCATCAAACCCTTGAGGTAGGGCAACACCATACAATGGATCCTATTATGGAAGGGATCCTCTCCTGTTCACTTGCCTCTTCGAGGGGACATCCTCCTATTGAGCTACCTCTCCAAATACAATAATTCTTTTCATATCTCATTACATTGCTTGAACCCCTTTATATAGTGCTACCATCACCTAAGAACATTCTAGAGGAGGAATCTTCTAGAAGTAGAACCTTCTAAGAAGTCATTTTACATTTATTATATCTAACTACACATTTATTATATCTAACTACCATAGTGGGCTTTATTTAATAATATAGTGGACCTAGTCCACCTTACATTGAATGACCTCCACTATTATCACTATGGGCCCTCTGGGCCCCCCCACTACCTCTCTAGCTACCTTACATTCCAAACCCTTTATGAAAGCGTTGTCCTCAACGCTTGATGTACAACCATATACCAGGGTCCCATGGATAATTGTGGACCATGATGCTGAAGAAGACCGAAGAACCAATGTCCCATGTAGAAAGGAAATCCACCATGCTGAAGTAGTCCAACCACCATTGTAAGCCCAGGTCCCATGTCCAAGTGCTCATGTGAACTCCCCGCGGAAGATTTTGGAACCCAATAACTAACTCCAAATGATGCTCCAAAGACTGACACCTATCATGTGGATCCAAATAAGAAGATCCATCCACATAGTGGAAAAGGGTCGTAGCAAAATATGGAATAAATAATACCACTGTAGAATATGTAGACTGAACGCTGGTAACTAGCTCCTGATGTGGGACATTGATGTTCTCTACAGAAGGTGGAGTAGAGTCATCAAATCAAATATGAAAATGGTTGGCATCCCAGAAATAACAACTATCCATATACCAATCATCACAATCTGCCTCAAAATCATGCCAAGCATATATTTCTTGATTATATTCATCCTTGAGGCCCTCCATAAGAAATATCTCCTATATTTTATTTAATGAATCTTGAATACTATGAAAACTATCTTGAGGTCATCTGTGAGGTTGTTTGTGATGCTGTCTATGAGGCCATGTACAAATGCATCCAATCTGTCACCCAATGTGTGAAACAATTGGGCTTTGAATGATTCAAGAATTTATTTCAATTTTTGAGAAGAAATAGCCATCTGATCATCCTATGAACTCTTCAGTCCTGCAGCCATCACGAAAAAACCCAAAAAATAGACCCAATAAGTTTCGGTAGAAAATAACGGTTTTTTCTGGAAAAACCCTAAAAAACTGTTGAAGTTAAAATGCTCATAACTTCACTTCCCGGACTCCATTTTGGCTGATTTATTTTTTGAAATTGGGTGAAATTGTGAGAGTAACTCATATATATAAATTTTTAAAGAAAATTCTGCCTCCAACTACTACAAAAATAAAAAAAATTGCATCGTCGTCCGTCGAAAAAAACCCTGAAAATTTACAGATTTTAAAACTTCAATATCTTGACTTCCTGGACTCTGTTTCGGACGATTTTTTTTTTCAAATTGGGTGTTTTTATGAGAGGAAATCATATATACAACTATTGTCTACAATTTTTTCACATAAATATACTAAAAACTTTGATAATTTCACGGCCCTCTTTTTTCTTCTCCGATTTTTTTTTTTGCAAAAATAAAAAATATTTGCCCACAATGTCTACCCAAGGAAAGTGCTCTGATACCACTTGTTAAGAAACAAATACATGAATACAAAATCACCAAAATAGATATACAAGAACAATATGCAAAATCTCCTTTATTACCATCAAACCCTTGAGGTAGGACAACACCATACAATGGATCCTATTATGGAAGGGATCCTCTCCTATTCACTTGCCTCTTCGAGGGGGCATCCTCCTATTGAGATACCGCTTCAAATACAATACTTTTCTTCATGTCTCATTACATTGCTTGAACCCCTTTATATAGTGCTACCATCACCTAAGAACATTCTAGAGGAGGAATCTTCTAGAAGTAGAACCTTCTAAGAAGTCTTTTTACATTTATTATATCTAACTACACATTTATTATATCTAACTACCATAGTGGGCCTTATTTAATAATATAGTGGACCTAGTCTACCTTACATTGAATGACCTCCACTATTAACACTATGGGCCCTCTGGGCCCCCCCACTACCTCTCTAGCTACCTTACATCACGACCCCTTGTATTCTCGTCACTTCCAATGTGACAAAGAAATACTCAAAGAGTTAAACCACCCAGACTCTCCCTGGGATGCACTACACCATCGTGCACTCTTCTCTCCATAGGAAGCCCCCATGCCTCCTAACCAAAATCCCATTTACGTGGTCGAAACCAAGGATTTTATCCCCTCCGGACCTATCGACTGGTTCAACAATCCCATTCCTGCCCCTGATGTGTTTGAATAAGGCAATATGGCCAACATTTCCCCCACCATCAAAATTGACATTTCCATTAAAAATGGCATTATCGAAGAAATCACCATTGGAGTTGCTTGCACTCCTCATGAAATCGCCGCATATAAAGCCCTCTTCCAGGAATATAGGGATATTTTTTCCTGGTCATACACGGAAATGCTTGGCCTCGATCCATTGATTTTCGAACATCGCATCGACACTTGGCCTGACATCACACTAGTTCGCCAAAAACAGCGACCGCTTCACCCATCCAAATTCGCGGCTATTAAAGCTGAAATTGATAATTTACATGCTGTCGGTTTCATTTACCCCATCGCCTATACCTCATGGGTTTCCAGCCCTGTACCCATTAACAAAAAAAAGGGCACTATCCATGTTTGCACTGACTTTTGCGATCTCAATCACGCTTGTCCCAAAGACAACTTTCCAACGCCTTTCATCGATCAAATTATTGTCGACTGTGCTGGCCACGAGGCTCTCTCCTTTATGGATGGTTTCTCTGGCTATAACCAAATTAAAATCCACCTAGACGATCAATATAAAACTACATTCACTACCCTGTGGGGTACTTTTGCATATCATGTCATGCCTTTCGGCTTAAATAATTCCGACGCAACTTTCCAGTGAGCGCTGACATACATCTTTCACAATATGGCTAATATCATCCTCACCTACTTGGACGACCTCACAACTCGATCTAAGCAACGCACCCATCATCTCGATGATTTACAAATCATCTTTCAACGGTTTCATCAGTACAACATCCGCTTAAATCCTCTCAAGTGTGTGTTCTATGTCACCGCCGGGCACCTCCTTGGTTTTATTGTTTCCCAAAGAGGTATTACCGTAGACCCCCTCAAAGTCCAAGAAATCACTGAAATTCCACCTCCACAGAATTTACGACAACTTCAGAGTCTACAGGGCAAAGATAACTTTATTAGATGCTTTGTCCCTGATTATGCCATACGCGCACACTGTTTCCTTCGCTTACTACGTCACAACATCCCTTTTCATTGGGACGACCATGCCCAATAGTCATTTGACGATCTTAAAGCAACGCTTTCAAATGCACCTTTAATTAGTGCACCCAACTACAATCATGACTATATCCTCTACATATCAGCATCAACTGTATCAGTAGCCGACATTCTCGTCCAGCTCAGAGATGACAATTGTGAACACGTCATTTATTACATTAGTAAAAACCTCTCTGGGCCACCCTTGAAGTATAAACATGAAGAGAAACTTTCTCTTGCAGTTGTCCTCATAGTCCAGAAACTGTGCCATTACATTCTGCTTCACACCACAAAGGTCGTCGCAGATTCCAACCCTATGCAGTACTTGCTCAACCATCGACAAGTTAATGACAAATTCGCTCGATGGATCGTTATCCTTCAGGAGTACGACCTTGAGTTCTCCACCCCTAAGAGTAAGAAGGACCTCATTCTCACTGAACTTGTCATGGTCCTCCCCTAAGACACCACCAGTGCCCCCGCCAACACCAACTTTCCTGACGAACATCTCTTTTACATCACTTTGGATGATCCTTGGTATGATGACCTTCTTGTCTACCTCCGAACTCAAAAGTTCAGTAACCACCTTTCACGAGATGATCGTCGTCGTATTCACCATCAGGCCCCCTGCTACCTTCTCATCGGAGACATCCTATACCAGCGGGGCGTCGACACCATTCGTCGTTGATGCTTGAATATCGACAAGGTCGACAGAGTCTTAAACAACTTCCATAATGGTGCATGTGGGGGCCATCTTTCGGGTATATCCACTGCTCAAAATATTATCAGATCCAGTTACTTTTGGCCTAACTTATTTCATGATTGCATTCATGCCATGAAATGATGTGAGTAATGTCAGCTCTACTCCAACAAAGCCCGTGCTCCCCCCGCTCTTATTCACCCTGTCATTACTACTAGCCCTTTTTGTAAATAGGGCATCGACTTTATGACTTGTAATCCCCCCTCTAGCAATGGCCTCAAATACATCGTTTTCGTCGTTGACTACTTCACCAAATGGGCCAAAGCTATGCCCACTTTCAAAAACACTGCTGACACGGCAACACGTTTCTTCTTTAACCATGTCATATCCCACTTTGGAGTATCCCTCCAACTCATTTTGGATCATGGAAAACACTTTGAGAATGAGATCTTCATCAAACTCTCATCTCGATTAGTCTTCTCTCACGAGTTTGCTTCACCATATTACCCTTAGTCTAACAGACAGGTCGAAGCAGTTAAAAAAGTCCTCAATACCATGTTACAGCGCATGGTTAATAAATATAAAACCAATTGGCATCATATGTTATTTTCTGCGCTATGGGATTATCGAACAGCTGTGAAGACCGCTACTAGTTTCACACCATTCCATTTAGTCCATGGGGTCAAGGAAACTCTTCCCATCGAGTGCAAAATTCCCACCTTATGCACCGCAATTGAGCTATTACCTTACACTGCTCCAATGGAGTAGTTCTTACTGAACTTGGAGTCTCTTGATGAAGATCATCAATCTTCCTTATAGAACAACGAGGCAGCTAAAAAATGATCCAAGGCCACCTTCGATCGCCATGTCAACCTTCGATCATTCCGCGAAGGCGACCTAGTCTTGGCTTATGATATCGCTCATGATACCTTTGGCCATGGAAAATTCAAATCACTCTGGCATGGCCCATACATCATTCAACATTGCCTCACCAAAGGCACATATATCCTGGCCTCTCCCGAAGGCCTCTCTCTCAAGGAACCCATCAACGGGTTGTATCTCAAGAAATTTTACGCTTAAACGTAGTCACTCTACTTTAGGTTATTTTCTTTTCTAGAGTTTTTAATCTTTATTTTCCTCTCCTCACATCTAAACTATCCTTTGCTCTATTGAAAGATTCTTCCTCCACCAGCCTACCACATCGGTTACACTGATGGTGCCAGCTTTTGGACACAAAATCTCGCTTTGGTTGCTTGGGCTCTCTACACCCCCTCACATGAAATGCTTTATTCAAGCGGCATATGTTTGGGGTCTGCAACCAAAAACCAAGCCGAATACACTGTTTTCATTGGCCTCCTGGCCGATGCACAACATCATCATATTCGTCACCTTAGCATCTTCCTCGACTCTCAACTAGTCGTTCTCCATCTCAACAATGTGTACCGCGTTCTTGATCCTTGCCTCTTTTGCAAATACCTATAGGTTAGACTTTTATCTCGACATTTTGATTCCATTACATTTACACATATTCCAAGACAATTGAATCAAATCATAGATAACCTATCTAATATTGTGTTAGACTGGCATATATCACATCAAGCTACCTCTACACATACATAAACATATCACAAATCCTGTCACAACATATATATAAAATAGACATCATCAAACCATTAACCATGACCATGTAAACACCACGTAGATCTCCAAAAGTATACTCATGTATATATATATAGGTCTACAGTGTCATCTGAATGTTTACATACAAAAAATACATGTATCTACAGGCCAATATAGCACCTCAGTACAAAATGGTCTCAGCAGCCTATATACACAAAAATACATATGTACATCAAAGAAACACTCATGGTGCCTCTAAAGCACCACCACCTGCCCCTCCCTCAGGCGGTGGCAACTCACCAACACCTACCCCAAGAGGTGGTGACCCACCCCCTACAGGCCCCTCTTGCCCCGACAGCAGTCGTCCACTCGTCATCGCCGCAACAACTGTTGCTCATCGCATGATGGCCCGCCATGGTGGTGGAACCCCCACACACTACTCCAGGAACATCTCGTCTTGGATACGAGACCATAGGCCCTCAGGCATGTCTTGTAATACCGTCTCCAGCCGACGGTGTATATCCTCAAAATCCACTCCAACAGCCACCGAAGGAGCATGTGATGGTCCAGCACCAGGGTCATCAAATTGGCACCTCCTCATTGCCCTATCTATATCAGCTGGTTTCCCCACGACATCCTCACACCAATGTCTCTCCACCCACGACAGTCTCTTTGTCTCTCGACAAGCCGACGCTCTCTGCATCTCCACCTCATGCCCGCGAGGTGCCACATCTGCACATGCAAACAAACAATAGATAGTATCAACATCTATATCATATACATATGGACTACTATCTCAAACAAAAAAATAAACCAAAACATACACACCAACACTAAACATACCTCGATGGTCAAAAATCTCCCCTAGAGGTAGCACCATGTCTGGGTCATCCAGGAAGTCCACCTAAGCATAGGGGTATCGAAGTATCACCTGCGGCATCTGCTACCATACCTGTGCCGCCTCTACAGAAAAGAAGTGGCCACCTTCTGTTGTAGGAAAATCTCCCTGCGGATAGGTAGATAACCTCTAAGGGCTTGACCCTAACTCTAGACAAAAAATTATTAATGTGGACACTGACTTCCTTTCAAATCTATTTAAACTAACACATGAGAAGGAAGGGTAATAGAAGTACCTCTTTATCGACGTTTGTCCCTGCACGCTCCGAGTTGCACTCCAATCCTTTGCCCCTCACTGAGTTCTGCAGACAAACAAGATACAACCACTTCCTACTCTATTGATGTTAGCTTGAAAACAGATCTATCAATTAATGATAAGTTCATGCAACATTAGACACAAACTAGAAAGAAACAGGCCAAGTGTGTCATATTGATGAGAATAATGACAGCAGTACTTACAATCGTATATGTGAATGTGACAGCTTCGTCAAGTCCTCTTCATCTAACCCTTGCCCGAAAGATACACAACTTGGATAAAAACAGTTTCACTGATCACTCTCCTTTGGCTGACTGTGTGTTTCCTATGAGATCATAGGTTTCATGCTAGCAGTTCTTCCCCCTTTCCACCATCATAGAGCCTACTTATATAGGTCAAGAGAGGCTTAACCTCTTGAGTTATCTTTAGAACAAGTTGGGAACTTCCTCCTTAGACCAGGGATCTCTTGATGAGACCAAGAATTCAAACACAACTGCCTCCTAATCTCAAAAGATCCTCCCCTTATTCTCCTCAACGGGCCAACTAATGCCCCAAATTAGGCGGCGCTCCCTTAGAAGGGGCATCAGAGCGCTATAGCGCTCCCTGGTGAGATTTAGGGGAGTGCCAACGCCTTCAAGATGAGAAGCGCTCCTTCAGAGGGGACAGGGGAGCATTATAATTCTCCTTGAAGCCTTGTAGAGGAGCGCCATCACTTCTAAGGCTGGTATAGAGGAGCGCTCCCCCTCAAAACCTTTATTTCAGAGCTCTCTGCAGGTGTTAAGAGTTATTTGACTTCAGTAAACTAGTTCTTCTTCTTCAAATCAAGCACATGAGGTGTTCTAAGTGTCTCCTTAGTGTCTTCGGCATGGAATTATGCTCGAACATCATTTGCAACACTTGTGACCAACTTGCGACACTTGCGAAAGTTGTAAGGAAGATGCGACACTTACGACAATTGAGAGGACTATGCGACACTTATCCAGTTGAGTAATTTTGACGTGTAATAGAATGCCCCCCAAAGTATGAAGTTAGAAGATGCCAACTGATAACCAAAATACTTTGTAGACGTCCAAGCAAGGGTATAGACTCGGAGAACCTAACCGAAGCTGCACATAAACATCCAACAAATATCATGACATATTTCAAAACCCAAGGTAGGCATACCTATGCTTGGGTGATCAAGACTTTGCAAGATATGGCCGCCATAAAATACACTACGGATCCATAATTGTACTGATAAAAAGGTATAGCCACCGAAGATACAATGTGGATCTATACTCTGATGACTCAGACTGATCGTAGCCACGAAGAATACACAGTGGATCTACGAGACGACAAGACATAGCCATGACCAATACAAAGTGGATCTATGTGATAGTGTATGTGTTCTTTGTCCAATTAAAATTCCTTCGTAGCCTGGGCAAAGCATATATCAAAGTGATCGCTCAAACCAGGGTCTTCTTACCAATCCCAATATGGTACGAGTCTGGCCATGTGAATAGATTTCTTGATGTCAAACATGGCATAAACCACTTGATTACCGGTCAATGGTGTGAACCGTTAACAAGTGCGAGGGATATCACCATTAATGTCAATGATTCCTAAGGTAACCTAGTACATTCTAGAGAATGTGAATAGATGATTTGAGGTCGAACATCCGTGGAGTCATTCAATCAGGGGTCGATGATGTAAACCCACTGTCGAATGCGAGGAGGCCTGCCATTGAGGCATGCAGGTCCCAAAGTACTAACTAGTTTCTGAGCCTAATTCCTGGATAATGTGTTGAAGTCGACAGGAATAGACTCGTCGAGGGAGGTCCTTGATGTATCCCCCATCAATGACATGAAAAAGACATGGAGATGTAATTGGCAGATCAAATGGACATGGACTGACACAGGTTTTGAGGCAAGATATTTAGGATGGCTGACTCTTGAGGTGGATACTTCCCTTGAACACTGAGGCACAACAACAAAATATGACATGGACCAAAACTATGCAGTGGGCATTGTGACTTGCGTTGGGTGACCCAAAGGAGTGAAAGGAACTCGAAGGATTGGCTCAGTGCAGAGGTTCGGTGGATTATGATATGTGAAAATGACAAAGTGTCGTGTTCAAGGGCGACTCTAAGAATTGCTGGATGACATTCTCAAGAGACTGCTTGGCTTGCTCCTTTCAATTTTTCCCCCATCCAGATAGATGAGTACCTCTTTTTGATTTAATGAGCTCGAGGAGGATAACACATGCTCGATATAACTCACCTTCGGTAAGTTCCTCTTCCTTTGTTT
>ML806631.1:65877-80829 GCA_009831015.1 Picea engelmannii
TACCTCTTTTTGATTTAATGAGCTCGAGGAGGATAACACATGCTCGATATAACTCACCTTCGGTAAGTTCCTCTTCCTTTGTTTAACGAACCAGAAGAAGTAAGGGATCGGTCCCATATGGGTATGTCGATGTGTGCTTTAACGATTCCAAAGACAGAAAACTCGAAGGCTTTTCAGGATTATAGAGTTTGGAAAAATGCTTAAAAGAGAACTCTCTCAGTTCATTTTTCATACAGTAGTCCAACGAGACCAAAAAAGGGTTAAACTATCGCTCGAAGGACGCCCTTTCTAACCTTTTAATGAGTGTGAAAGGAAGCAAGGTCACTCGACAATCTTTTCATATTTAGAGAGTCTGAAAAGGGTTTAAAGGAGACTCCAGGGGGGTTCTTTTTTTGTGTGTTTGTATCCGTACGGGTCCGAAAAAGAGATAAAAGTTTACCCGGTTATGTTCTCATATTATCGAGCTCGAGAATGAACTAAGATTGTTCTTGTAAGTGTGACAAGGTGAATAATCCATCAGGACTACCAAGAAATCTACGACGCCAAAACTACAAACCAGGGTTTAGTGGAGCCATTAGAGAAACCCAAAAAATGACTATACCTTATAAAAGATGAAAATTTATAAATGACAATTGATTTGAAATTTCATTTACCATTTCATTTTGCAAGGATTTTGGAGTAGTGGAGATTCTCGGTTTGAAGTGGATCTTTTTTTGTGCGCTGCCGAAGCTACGGTCGACCATTTCGCTCACCATTCAAACTAGGTAGGTGTCCATCTCGTGCTCCTTCAATTGCATGGTTTGGTATCCACTTTCATAGCATTATTTATTTTAAAACACGAAGCCCTAAGTCGCCCCAATTAGAACCAAACTGTCCTCTTTAAAAATCAATGGGAAAACAGGATTTGTTTTGAAAAAATGTTCTAGGAAAGGGTGGTTAAGATGTCAACGCCCTAGAAGTCAATTAGATAGGTCATTTTTTAGCAAAAAATCCATGGGAAATCCCCCACGCACGCCCACGCAGCCATAAAATTGTTTTGATCTTTTAAAATGTTTTTATCATTGTTTGATGAATGTTAAATGCTTAGGAGAGGGCGTGGTGGTTAAAAAGAGTGTGTGGTTACTTTTAGATGATGTGGGCATCTTATTTCATGTTTTAAATTACTTTTGAAAATTGCCGAAATTGCCAAAACATGGAACTAATGAATTTTTTATTTCTTTTTGTTTTGTAGGTAACTTCGGAAATCATGATTGAATGGAAATAGAGGGAACATGAGATGGATGATTTAGCCACCTTACAGAGTCCTCATACACGGGATGCTTTGCGATCTTGTGGTTTGCTCAAATTCTTCAAGTTACAAAAAACGAAGAGAGGGATTTTATTGCTCGAGCATATGATTGGCCTTTGGGATGTTGCAGAACAAGGATTTTGAATCGGCACACAACTTTTAACCATTGATTTATAAGACATGTACCTTCTGACCAGCCTCTCAAAATGAGGGGTCCCCATATTGTTCTCTAGGAAGCGGGCACTACTTGAACAAGTGGACGTGTATCCGGCACACCACTGCATCCCAGGAGAAAGGCTGGTAGGGGGTAGAATCCCCATCAAGGATATTTGAGATTTTCCCCTACAGTCTATACTTTTTTCTATTACGAGCATGACAGGCAGCACTAGCTCTCATCTGGCATCAAGATCACAAGTGGCTTACGGTGTTCAGTGTTTGGAACCAACACTGTTCAACTGGAGTGCAGTGTTCCTTTGAAATGTGAAGGAATAGATCTCACGATGCAGGACTGGATAGAAGCAGTTTGGTTATGGTTCATTTTTGGTCTCATTTTTTCTAGAGCACATCCCTCAGATGCAACCTCAAATAGCACTGGCGGTGCGACCAGTGGATGAACCTAGGATGGAGAGGTGGATTAGTCTGTCTCCAAGGCTAGTATCAGAGTCAGAGTTCCATTTCACTAGTGATTTCTTTGCCTAGCTGAGACGGAAGTACCTCTGGATAAAGGACTTTTCTTATGCTGAGGTAGATTTCCATGGGAGCATGGAATTGATTTTTCTCATGGGGGAAGACTGGGATGAGTCAAGTAAGAGACTGAGCCATACCTTGTCTAGTTTTTTTTTTTTTTTTTTAATTTTTTATGTATATATTTTTTTTGGGTATGTAGAAGAGTTCTAATAGATGTATTGTTTTCAACACGCAGACAAGGGAGGAGTGCATCTGGCTGATATACCGATACCGGGACGTCGTGGGGGCGTCCTGGTTGCAGTAGATCCGGTGGTACCAGTGATGGGTCTCTGGGAGGTTGAGAGAAACCTCCAAGGCCTTACGATGGGAATCCCTCCTCTGTGGAGGGGGGAAGTGCCTTTACATATGCAGTGACACACTGTAGGAGTACCAGAGAATATCAATTCTCTATTGAGGCGTGTAGTGCATGCAGTGGTGTGTTACTCACAGCACAATGTAGTGCGGGGAGATTAGAGTCTCTCCGATGATCATATTTTGTATGCCTTGTCAGGCAACGTTGTATGGGTGGAAAGACCCAATATTTTTCTCTTCTACATACTTTTTCATATAATACAAACATTTCAGTCACGCCATATATATATATATATATATATATACAGTTTCGAGTTTTTACAATGCCAATGATTTGTACATGATGATGTTTGTGATGTGTTTTAATTTACATGTGATGTATAGTTTTGCTTTCCTTAAATATTATATGTGGGCAAGATACTGATCCATGATATAATTAGCTAACGAATCTAAAACACTATTAAGTTCTCTTGGAATGTGTCTATATTCAATGTAATCGAACATTCGTTCAAGACAGTGAACTTGCAAGTGTAGACGTAGCAGGATAGGACTACGGATGGCGTAAATACGGTTGAGTTGATAAACCACGAGATGGGAGTCTAAGTAAATAATGATACGAGAGATACCTAGGGAGGAGGCTTGAGTCAACAGTCCGATGATAGCGTGATATTCTGCCATATTGTTGGTTGCTGGTCCTAAACAGATGCCTCCTGAACTCACCACCTCGTTAAACTGATAAATAACCCATGCTGCCAAAGTAATGTTTTGGGAATGTCGGCTAGCACCATCCATGAACCCAAAAAATATAGGAAAGGAAGACGTCATCTGTGCATGAAAACAAAGGCACAGTCATGAGTGGCAATGGTAAAGACTTGAGCACGCGAAAGAAATAGATACACCAAACTAAAATACAGTAGTGTACAAAGTATAGATGCTAGGTGATCTAGGCATAGTACTTCTTAAGGTAAAGCCTGTTTTGAGGCTCTCCTAGGGAAATTTCATCATTATCAACTAATTCATAGGCACCTTTGTGTAGGACATGCTTCACGATGTAAGGACCGCGCCACATAGTTTCTAACTTTCATGTCCCCAATTTATCGGGAGCTTGGTCATAAACGAGGACTAATTCTCCTTCTGCGAAAGTCCGAGGGTGGATGGATTTGTCATATTGACTCTTAATTTGTTTTTGATGTGCTTCATTGGTGAGAGAAACATTACGACGGGTTTCATCCAGTTTGGATAGATACAAGAATCGTTCTTCTTCAGTAGAAGTATGGGGCAGGATTTTGATTTTTAGTTTGAGTGATGAAATCTCACACTCGATTGGCAGGACAACTTCAATGCCATAGACCAATTGGAAAGGAGTAAATCCAGTTGAATTTTTCACAGAGGTGCAGTAGGCCCAGATAGCAGAGAACAGTTGTAAATTCCATGATGTTTTGTTTTCCCCTACCATGCATTGGATCATGGTTTTTAGGACTTTGTTGATAGCCTCAACTTGTCCATTCGCTTGGGGGTAGTAAGGGGATGAGTTTTCGTGGAAAAAACCCAATTTGACATGTAACTCGCTCATCATCTGGTTTTTGAAGTGTGCACCATGGTCAGTGACAATGGCGCATGGTACACCAAAATGAGTTATGATGTGGTTGAAGAGGAATAAAGCTACAGTACGGCCATCATTCAAGAAGGTAGGCATAGCCTCAGCCCATTTGGTGAAGTAGTTGATGGCGATGATGATGTAACCATGCCCTCCGGCTAAGGTAGGCTTACACTGCATGAAATCGATGCCCCATTTGGCAAAGGGGCTGATGGCGATAATGGGGTGCAGCGTCGTAGGGTGGGTGCGTGCCTTCTTGTTAAATATTTGGCAGGGTGGGCATTTTTTGATGGCCTCGATGCAATCTTTGAAAATCGAGGGCCAAAAGTAGCCGACACATAGGATTTTTTGGGCTGTTGCCATCCCGAAAAGGTGACCGCCACAGGTGCCAAGGTGACAATCGTTCAAAATGTGTTCAGCCTCCTTGTGAATTAGACATCGTCGAAGGATGGTGTCAATACCACGGCAATATAAAGTGTCACCGAGAATGATATAACGGTGAGAGTGATGGAGAATGCGTTGACGCTCTTCGCGAGAGATGTTGGGCTGAAAATGTTGGGTTTGAAGGTATAGGAGAATGTCTCTGTACCAGGGATCAGACGTGCTGATGAGGAAGAGAGATTCATCGGGGAGAGAATATCTAGGTTCAATGTTTTCATTGGCACGAGGGAGAGTGCAGATGAGCTCGGTGAACACCAGGGATTTTTTGGCTTTATCCTTCGTAAACTCAAGATGAAATTCTTGAATAATAGCGATCCATTTTGAATATTTCCCCCCAAGTACTTGACGTGTCAGGACGTGGTACATAGGGTTGGAGTCTATGATTACCGTGGTGGTACGTAACAAGATGTAGTGGTGGAACCTTTGGACAGTGATGACGGCTGCCAGAGCCAGTTTCTCAACATGCGAATATTTGAGTTCGGGTCCAGATAAACTATTGCTCAGATAATAAATCACATGTTCTTTGCTGTTGGGGTCTTCTTGAACTAACACCATCGCAATGGTGGAAGTGGAAGCATACAAGTAAAGGATATAATCCTTTGTATATTCGGGAGGATGTAACAAAGGTGCGTGGGTCAAAGCGTTCTTAAGGGCATCAAATGACCGTTGGGTGGTTGCATCCCAGATGAAAGGGACGTTCTTTTGTAGTAACTGCATAAATCCTTTAGTGATCTCGACATAGTTACAGATGAAACGACGAAGAAAGTTTTCTTTTCCTTGAAAACTTTGGAGTTGGGTTAAGTTGGTGGGTGGGGGTAAGGCTAAGATGGCCTTGATCTTTAAGGGATCCACCTTGATCCCATCTTTGAAGACAATGAAACCAAGGAGTCAACCGGATTCGACAGTGAAAATGCATTTGTGTGGGTTTAAACGAATACGGTAGAACCTACATTGAAGAAAAAATGCTCGTAAATGATCAATGTGATCGGATCGATTTAGCGAATGGGCGGGTAAATCGTCGAGATATGGTTCTGATATATGTTTGATGTCATGAAAATCATATGACATGGCTCGTTGCAAAATGGCCCCAGCATTTTTAAGGCCAAAAGGTAGCTTTCGGTAAGTGAAAGTACCCCAAGGGCAGATAAAGGCTGTCTTGTGTTGATCTGCAGACAAGATTTCAATTTGGTTATATTCAGAAAAGCCATCCATGAAAGAGAATATTACGCTCCCTACGCAATTGTCAATGATTTGGTCAATGAAGGGTGTAGGGTAGTTGTCCTTGGGACAAGCCTTGTTGAGATATCGATAGTCAACGCAAACATGGATGGTCCCTTGTTTCTTAGCAACCAAAACAAGTTTGGAAACCCATTCGGTTAAAGGGATGGGATAGATGAAGCCAGATTTTAGAAGTTTTTCAACTTCTGCCTTTATAGCTGCGATCTTCTTGGGATGAAACCGGTGAAATTTTTGTCGAACCGGTTTCACGTCAGGGTAGGTTTTGATTTCATGTACGATGATTGAAGGGTTGATGCCTGGCATTTCCTCGTAGCTCCATGCGAAGACATCGCAGAATTATTTGAACAAAGCAGTATAAGAGACCACTTCATTGGGTGTGCAATTAGCACCTAAATTAAGGTTTTCCACGACACCTTCTTTGATCAAAATGTCGATCGTGATCGTAGTAAAGATGTTACCCATGTTCCCCTCAGAGAGAGTATCTTGTGTGAGGATAGGATATTACGGAGCTTCGGTAACATCGATAGGGAAGACAGATCGTATGTCTTGGTCGATTTCTTCCAACGGTGGAAGAAGAGAAGATCGATGATGGTTATCATCCCAAGGTAAGTCATCGATGCTGAGCATTTCCATGATGGATTCGACCGAAGGAAAAATATGGGAAATGTAATCGATGGCAGACAACAGGGAATCTAACCATGAGGGCACCGAGTAAGTATCAGTTGCCAACGAATGTGAAGTGTTCGAAAAGGGAGAGGTAGATTGAATGGCTACATATGCAGCCTCGGCTGGGCTGAGTGGCATAGTATCACTGAGCACATTGAATTCCAAAGGACTAGGCACAATCCAAGGGTCAGATGATTCCAAGGATTGGTAAGGCATAGTCGAGATCATATTGATGGCGACAATATGATGTGCGGTAGGTGGAAGTGGTGTAGGGAAAGGACCCATGAGGCTAGAATATTTCAATAAGCCAACACCAATGCTTTCATACATAACCGGGTGGTCTCCCAACAAGGGAATGTTGTTGGTAGCAGGGATGCAAGCGTCGGGTGTGCAGAAATCAAGCTAATCGATGATAACAATTTTTCCTTGATGGGGGAATTGTACACATCGAAACACCGACGAGGTGATGGAAGTCATAGCGTAGAACCAAATTCTTCCAAGTAGTACGTTGTAATCAAGGGGAGCATCGACCACCTCGATGTCAACTGTAACAGTTTTTCCGCCCAACTGAATGGCTAAGGATTGTAATAATCCGTGAGGATGAAAACCTAATCCATCAAAGGTGCATAACATGGTAGCAGATTTATTAAGGGATGGTGATTTCAAACCTTTCCAGTAGGCTAGAGACATGACACAGGTGGAGGCTCCCTCATCCAGGATAGTCCGGTGGATTTGTTGATTGTGAACAACAACATCGATTTGGAAAGCTAGCTGGTGGGAGAGTCGTGGTTGATGGTCGTCCAGATTAAACGTGAGGTTGTTTGATGACTCGGGATCAAAAGTGCCGATGGTGGCTAAGAGTGTTCTACGTTGGCTAGGGCAATGTTGTAGAACTTCCAAGGCAGACATGGCACATGGAGCTTGGGACAAATCTTTTACAATGTTGTAATTTTGGGCAGCCCATGAATTAGGATTGAAGGTAGATTTTCATATGGTGCTCTTAGGAGGGCATAATATGGATTAAAAGAAAGGTTTCTCAATCTGGAGTGGCCCGGATGGAGGGCTATTAGATGAAGGATTGACGGAGGGTGGTAACGGGTCTGACGGAGAACTGTTAGCAATCTTCAGCTTATCAGGTTTAACTGGCATGTCATATGTTGCAGAGCGAGTGGTTAGATTAACTCCGTTAAACATGTAAGTGTGGGCACTTGTTGAGGCCTCATCATGAGGTTGGTTGGAACTGCCCCCCAGCGTGGGGGTTTGTGCAACCAATGATTGTTGTTGTGGAAAAGGATGAGTAAGCATAGTGGGTTGTGCATTTCCCTTGAAAAGTTTGGCGACTTCATCACGATGTGGGTAGTCTCGAATGTAGTGATCATCTCCACAAATGAGACATGGGAATTTTGGTTTCCGCTGTGGTTGTTTCCTGGCAGCAGGGGTTTGTGGTTGGGTTTTGGGTTGTTCGTTGTTATTGTTTTTCTTTGTTTTATTTCTCGCTTTTTTCTTTCCCCCAAGTTGTTGTGAAGGTGTTGATTGGACCGCATTCACATCAGAGACCTAAATTGGAGGGGGGGTCGAAGAGGGTGTAGTCGAGCTGGGAGCAGCCATTGAGGTGGGCCGCTGAATCATTCCAGTAGACTGGGTGGTAGATTGAGTTTTGATGGAGCCAATAACTCCATCTGTGTGGGAAGTGGTCGATGGTTTGGATGGATCGTTAGTGGCATGGGTAGAGTTCGATATCAAATCATATAGAGTACCAGATTGTGAATAGACTAATTCTAAGTACTGAGCTCAGGCAATGGCTTCTTCCTTGGTGATGACACCGCCCATGGCAACATCACAAGCAATCTGGGGCAACAATGATTTCATGAACCATTCCGCTAACAATTGGTCAGGAATGACCAGTTTGATTATCCTTCGTTTTCATCTCCATTCATGAATATGGTCGGAGATGTGTACAAAAGTTGTCTGATGAAGGGAGGTTAATAGTTCAGTACCCGTCTCGTATCGAATGGGTAGTTGGAAGTGCGTGAGGAAGGACATGGCGAGGGAGTTGAAATCGTGAAAAGACGCGCGTGGTAATTCAATGTACCATTTCATCTCGGAACCCGTAAGTGTTCTTTGGAAAAGATGCAAACAAATCATATCGTCCATGAGGGAGTTGGATGAACACCACAAATGGAAAGTCATCACGTGGTTGTTCGGATCTTCTTCAGACTTTCCGTCAAATTTTGGGATATCAGAAGGAAGTTTAGCTGGGATAGCTGGCCAAACCGGAGAATGATAAATAGGATCATTCGTTAACCGAGACAAGTCTGGAAGATCCAGGGTAGCTAGAAAAGGTAGTTGTCAATTAACCTGTGGGTAATATTGGTGTGGTAGAGGGACACCAGTGGGGCCCAATACTGGGTTATGTGGATAATTATAACTAGTGGGCCCTCACATATGAGGTTGGTTTTGACCAAGGTACATAGGATTTGAGATGTTTTTAGAAGTCTGTGTGAGTGGAGGATAACCGGATGGGTTTTGTGGGTCATAGGGTGGGTTTGGCATTTGTCCATAAGGGGGTTGTTGCGGAGTCTGGACATTTTGTCCTGTCGAGAACTGTGGATTTCCTTGAAAAAGGATGTTCCATGGATTGGGTGCGGCAGACACATTTTGTCCTTATGGTTGATGGTGGACTCCGGATTAAGGCTGCCCCTAGCATGACGGTGCCCCCCAAATGGAATTTGTCCTCTGGTGGGAGGATGCCCCCCAGTTTGAGGTAGAGTTCCTAGGATTTGAGAGCCAGACGTCAATGACTGACTGGTGCCGTCGAGCGGGTTAGGACCACCAAGACCGATCCCTTCGGGTTGTTGGATAGGTATGGAACTTCCCGGTATAACTTGGGTAGTATTTTGGGCAGTTGTAATAGTGGAAGCATTTAGTGCCCTAAATCCAAAAGGGAGTGTAGGTCTTGGTGTTATAGGTGTGCCAATCGGGGCTTGATTAACCACCGCATTGCCGGTGGGAATAGTCGGAATGTGTGGGACCATTGTAGAATGGGCTGTCTGGAGGGGAATAGTGGACCTTGGGCCAACAGACGGTATGTTCGGACCAATGGGTGGTGTGGCTGTAAAAGTGGTGGTACTGGTGAAATGATTTGGAGGTACAGTGTAGGAAAAAGGTACGTCGGCACCTTCTCCAGTTCCATAAAGATATCGCACCAGTCGTGGAAGACTTCGAACAATGTCTGCGGTCCATAAAGGGTCATTGTCTAAAGGGTTTTGAGAAGACCCCGCCGGAATGTCAGAAGGATTGATGACAACAAATTCTCCAACGGAATTCAGGTGGAAAATTTGTCGTTCATATCCCTCCGGAATGCAGTAAGCTTCCGGAGATTCTGAAACAATTCAAAAATTTTCCAAACGAATGGGAACTTCTTCTTGGGAAGTTGTAGTATTTTGAACCTCGCTCTGTTGAGGAGATTCCTCCATAGAATGAAGGGGTAAAGGGGTATTTCCTTCCATATTTTCTGGAGGATGTCCCTGTAGCCTCCGTGAACGATGTGGAGGGTCGATGTTGGCAAAGAAGAGTCAGCAAAAGAGATCTATGGCCAACTAACAAAAAGAAACAGCACATGCTAAAGAATCTAAGAATCAAAACCAAGCAAACAGGACCTTCTTTTGATGACCATACTAGTTGGTGATGAAATCCAACGTCGCGTGATCAAGTCCAGAAGGGGTAGGGATAGGGTGGAATAGTTACAGTGGCGACCTGCTTAATGGACTTACGCCTTGGTGCAAGCTTCCACGTAGTAATTGTGGATTTACCCTCCAAGGAGCCTGAGTGAGTTTGACCAATGTCTGCTCCAGGTACAGTGAGACTTCCCATCACCATCACCTTGTGTAAGGCCCTAAAGATTATGGCTACTAAGGTTACCAATTCGCAGTCAGCCCCTGGGTGGGAACAGTCGACAGTCCGATCCGAACGTATGGGTAGGGTATCGAGCCCAAAATCAACTAAAAGGATTCCATGCAGTAATTGTGGATTTACCTCAAAGTGACCCCCATAATACAATCTGACCACCACAATCAGTTAAACCACAGAGGGTTAGTCCCCGTAGCTCACCCGAATGCGACCTTGTGTGTAACCCCTATGTGAGAGGGGGATCCCAGGAAGACTTGTACGATAATTGGATTTGACTCTCCCTAACTCAAGATGCTACTGTTTGTTTTGAGAAACTTTGGAGAGTTATGCTCATAGCCTAATCCAAAGTACTAAGCCTAGTCTACTGTTGGTGGAGGATCCTAGAAAATAAAAAGTTCTAAATAAATTTTAATTAGCGTTGATTTTATGGCTGTTCTTTACGCAAAGGGGTGCATGGGAGTGAAACAAATGGAATTATGAATCAGACCCAAAGAATGCATCGAATATGATAAGCAATCATTTCCTTTCGATGAACATCTATCTAAGGGAGAGAGAGAGTTCTTTTCACTAACAAGCACAAATAAGGAATGCCCTCAAACAATTCTTTTCTCAATTAAATCCTGATGCAATGCTAAAAATTTTGAGATTCCTTCTAACATGCACAATCAACCATGAATATGCTTTTTATTGTTTTCATATGAATAATAATCAATTCAACACAATGCTCATCTCGCTAATTATCTTCTTGTATGAATGAAAACCAAACTAGCACAAGCAAAAGTCATGCAAACAATACACCCTTTTGTTACAATCAAAACGAAAAGCGAAAGAAAAGAAATAATCAAAGAGAGAAACAAACTTCACACCCAAAAGATAAAGTTGAAGAACAATGATCTTAACTAAAATTAATATGAAGGGGTCTGTATGCCTTTTAATGACCTTCACCAGGGTTTTTACTCAGTTAAACAGAGAGAAAGACAATGCATGGGTCGGAAACTCCAAATGACAGAAAAACTCAATAACAATGGAAAAGAAGGATAAAAAATCCAAATAGAAAGATGTTCATTCTTCAAAAAGACAGATGTCAAGGCTGAAAAAGAAGAAGGGTTGACTCACAAGGTTACCCAGCAGAAGAGACACAGAGGCAAAACCCATAAAAAGCAATTCTGGAAGGTTTTCTGGCCAAAAGAAGGATGGCGCTCTGTTGCCAAAGGCAAGGAGTGTTATAGCGCTCTGTACAAGGCTATGGGGAAGCGATGACACTTTGTTAACACTAGGACAGGGGCGTCGGGGTCAAAAACTCCCAAAAATGTCAAAAAATTCCAAAAATTGGAATCCAAACTCGACAACTATGCTGAGTATGATGGGGTAGGGAGCCAATCAGCTCATGAAACCAATCAAAAGTGGAGTGAACCAGGTATGAAACAATCAAGGGGTAGAACAAGTTCAATGAGGAGAAATCAAAACAAGGTTTTGATTTGAGACTATCTCCCCAGTGGAGTCGCCAGTTTCTGTTGTAGGAAAATCTCCCTGCGGACAGGTAGATCACCTCTAAGAGCTTGACCCTAACTCTAGACAGAAAATGATTAATGTGGACACTGACTTCCTTTCAAATCTATCTAAACTAACACATGAGAAGGAAGGGTAACAAAAGTACCTCTTTATTGACGTTTGTCCCTGCATGCTCTGAGTTGTGCTCCAATACTTTGCTCCTCATTGAGTTCTGCAGACAAACAAGATACAACCACTTCCTACTCTATTGCTGTTAGCTTGAAAATAGATCTATCAATTAATTATAAGTTCATGCAAAATTAGACACAAAATAGAAAGAAACAGGCCAAGCGTGTCATATTGATAAGAATAATGACAACAGTACTTACAATTGTAGATGTGATTGCGACAGCTTCGTCAAGTCCTCTTCATCTAACCATTTCCCAAAATATCCACAACTTGGATAACAGTAGTTTCACTGATCACTCTCCTTTGGCCGACTGTGTGTTTCCTATGAGATCATAGGTTTCATGCTAGCAGTTCTTCCCCCTTTCCACCATCATAGAGCCTGCTTATATAGGTCAAGAGAGGATTAACCTCTTGAGTTATCTTTAGAACAAGTTGGGAACTTCCTCCTTAGATCAGGGATCTCTTGATGAGACCAAGAATTCGAGCACAACTTCCTCCTAATCTCGAAATATCCTCCCCTTATTCTCCTCAACGGGCCAACTACTGCCCCAAATTAGGCAGCGCTCCCTTAGAATGGGCATCAGAGCGCTATAGCACTCCCTGGTGAGATTTAGGGGAGTGCCAGTGCCTTCAATATGAGCATCGCTCCTTCAGAGGGGGCAGGGGAGCATTATAACGCTCCTTGAAGCCTTGTAGGGGAGTGCCATCGCTCCTAAGGATGGTATAGGGGAGCGCTCCCCCTCAAAACCTTTATTTCAGAGCTCTCTGCAGGTGTTAAGAGTTATTTGAATTCATTAAACTAGTTCTTCTTATTCAAATCAAGAACATGAGGTGTTCTAAGTGTCTCCTTAGTGTCGTCAGCATGGCAGTATGCTCAAACATCATTTGCGACACCTGTGACCAACTTGCGACACTTGCGAAAGTTGTAAGGAAGATGCGACACTTACGACAATTGAGAGGAATATGTGACACTTATCCAGTTGAGTAATTTTGACATGTAACACCTTTGCCACCACCATGACAAAGAAAAACAGTTGACCACCGCCTCAATCGTGGCTCTCGCGCCCCCAGAATCCCCCGTAGAATCCTCAGGTGCAACATCGATACCCTCTCTAGAAACCAGGCCACTAGGATGGACCCGAAAGGAAACTCCCCTGCATCAGTGGACCGATAGTGGTCCAACTGTGCCACCATCCTCGCATGCAACGTCAACCCCCAAGAGAAATGCTCGTCGTCCAACACTCTCTCTAGCACAAGAAGCTGGCCACCACTAATCCGCTGGGTCGCCAGTGACCCATATACCCACACAATCATCGCTGCTATACAGTGATGTGCCAGGGAATCTATCGCCGATATACTCACCACTGTCCCGGGCATAAAGTTTTGACCTGAACAATATCTCTGACCAATATTAGCGAGCAAAGTACCCCTAGGCAGCACTGGCTCCACCGATAGGGGTGTTCCCTAAAAGGGGAGCCCAGTCAAGAAATATACATCCTCCACCGTAGTGAAGGGGATCTGCTCTCCTCGCACGAGGAAGCAGTGCAGCTTCGAACTCCACATTTGAATTAGGAACTATAATAGATACTCCTGTGCCTATATCAACGAGAACTCAAAGAACTTTATCAACCCATAGGTTGCCAAAGTTGCACGCACACCGGAATCCTCAATGGCCACAGCGTCTCGCAACTGAGCCCAGTCTCGCTCTCTCCACCCCACTGGCATTGTCACCACCGTCCACCTAGAGACAACACAGAGCCCTATATCAGCTCAAGCAACCATCCATAGCATAAAAAAGACTCATTTTTATACACCCCAACCTTGCCACCTAGGTGCAGTTTTGTTACCCACAGGCACGCACACATGCGCACCTGTTTACTACACAGGTGCGCATGCATGCGGCATGTTCACTACATAGGTGCACATCAGTGCACACCTATTTGTTTCACAGGTGCGCCCCTATGCACGCCTGTTCACCTTACAGGCACGCAAAGGTGCACGCCTGTTCAACCCACAGACGCGCACTGGTGCGCGCCTGTTCAACTCACAGGCACGCCCTTCAAGCGTGCCTTAAATTCTCTATACCATGCCCCCATGCACGTACATCTAGTGTACAGGATCACACGTATGTGCACCTATCACTGGATCACCTGTGCATGTGGGGCCCATATCCCCTAAATGTCTCTATACGCCCCCCCGTATAGCCCCTGCCCAAACAATGAAATCCTATTTCTATGTAGGATGATCAAACTACTAACCTGACACTCGCCAATCACCACCTGGATGCCTCGACCTCCTCGAATATCCAAATCTTCTCTGAAAACTTCTCATCCAATCACTATTGCAAAAGGTACAAATGAGGTGGCAATGTGGTCCCTACAACTATATATAGGCCTTTTGCCAAACTTCCACTCACCATTTCGAGAGCCCACGGTGTCCATTTTTCAATCCGTCTTCAGCCATGGGATCAACATCCCATCACCTACATCACAGCAGTCCCTGGGTCGCTTTTCATCCTACGCCCCCGAGGCACCTTTTTTTCATACCATGGTCAGGTATGCATGCGCATAGTCACACTTATCAAATACATGCTCATATCTTTGATTCTCTTCAGATATTGTTCACTTTGGGTATTTGGTTTTCATATGTGCAGGTACTTGATCATCATCCATCGACATAACCCCTTCAGGTATATACTCAACACTGGCATGTATTCCTTCCCGTTGTATCGCATTTACATTTCTAGTCAGACCCTTTGATATTTGCCTCTAGGATCCCCATTCCCAGCTCTACAGTACCCATGCCTCCATTTGCATCTTCGGTACTGTTACCCGGTAGCATTCTTACCCACATGAGTTGTCCCATTCATAGCACCTTTTCCCACTTTTTGACACTCATGCTGTTTTTCCTTACCCTTTAGGGATGGGAGTCTAGATAGTCTTTCATCATGTCGTGAATCAGCCACATACTCCTTCTCCTCATTTTTCTAGCTTTCCCACACAGACTCCCAGATTATCTCTTTACGATTCTATTTTTTACCTGCACCTCTGCAGTATCATGAACCCTCCATTTCATCCATAATCAGTTTGTCCAT
>ML806631.1:87583-111924 GCA_009831015.1 Picea engelmannii
TGGCCCCGGAAGTGAAAACCTGCTAAAAATAGTAAATTGCCAAAATGGCCAAAAAACTGTTTTGAGCCATTTGGAAAAGGTGGGTGGCCCCCGATATCCACCTAGATCAATCCTCCCTCCTTAGGAAGCAATGATCTCCATTGCGTTGAGTTCCCGAGGGAGAGGGAAAAGCATTTGTTGAATCTGCATCTTGGTGAGCTGTTGCTGGAGAAGTCACGCTGCTTAGTTTGTGGAAATCTGTCACGAACCTGTGGCTGGAAGGTTTGGACCTTTTTAACCAGTCTTGCTATTTTAGATGACTGTGTGCAGAAGGAATCTTTGTTCTTTGTTGCAACCTTGTTGACCTGCTTCTGTTGGATAGAAGGTGCTTTGGATGAAGCTGTGGTGGCTGCAGTATCCTTCTGTTCACCCTTTGAACAGATTGTGGAGAAGATGAATTTTCTAGTATGAGATACTACCTTGCAACACTGTTTAGGTGGGGCAGTAGTTGGAACTACCTCTGGTATCCTGTAGCGATGACCCCCCAGAGTAATAATGACACTACGGGGTCGAGACTCATAGATAGCATGGTGTTTNCATAGATATCATGGTGTTTCCACATATATGGCTGGCCCAAGAGAACATCACAGACATCCAGTGGGGCAACATCACATAATACCTCATCCTTGAAGGGTTGGATGCTGTATGACAATCAACATTGCTGGCTGACACGAAGATCTGATCCTTGGCAAAGCCACCCAATACTGTATGGTTGCGGGTGTGGTGTTATCGACAATCCCAACTGTTTGACGACCTCTACTGAGATGAGATTCTTCTGGCTTCTGCTATCAACAATAAAATGCAGCGGGGTCCCCTTCACCCACATCTGTGAATGAAAAAGGTGCTGCCCCTCTTCTGGATCTATTGGTTCTTCTAGTTGAATTGCTACGGTCGTGAAAATAGCAGTGGGGTCTGCGTTGATGATCTGTCTTTTACCAGTATTTTCAGAATCAGATTTTGAATCAGGGTTTGGCTCCTTATCTTTGATCTCGACCACCAATGACTATTTTGAGTGACATTCATCGGTGTTGTGCCAGGGGCTTTTGTGGAAATCGTACCATTTTCCGGTTTCCTTCTTTGTCTTCCCGTGACCCTTCTTTTCCTGTGGTTTGGACTGGTTTTCGGGAGAATGTTTATTAGGGTTGTCTTTGTCATACTTTGATTGTTGTGGATTTGCAGACCCGAACTCCCATTTGTTCTGGTGCTTAAATTTCTTCTCTATTTTAAAGACATATCAATAGGCAGCATCGAGTGATGAGATGTCTAGAAAATCCATTTCAGTTTGGATGTATCTGTGTAGAGCCCCACGGTATTTCAGAACCAAATTTCATTCGGAGTATTTGATACCTATCTTGGTTCACAAGGTATGGAAGGTATTGGTGAACTCTGGAACTGCTTGGCCCCTCTCTTGCCGTAGTGTGGTCCATCTCATGTATTGTTCCTCATAGTTTCCAACAGGGTAGTACCGTTCCTTTACCGCATCCATAAAAAAATCCCAAGTGGGATCGGCCCCATATATTCCATACTCCTCTGTGGAACTTTTCTCCCAGTAAGTTTCCCACCAATGTTTGACATGGGGGAGAGCCTTAAGGAGTGCGAAGGTGATCTTTTCCTTGTCTGAAAAATTATGAACAGAGAAATAACCTTCTAGCAGATTTAACCATTTATCTAGGGCATCTGCATCTATTTGACCTTCAAATACGGGAATATCAAAATTAACCTGTACCTTGAAAGGCGAGGTGCCTCCAAAGTGGTTGCTTGACGAAGATGCACCCAATGCTATCGGCAGGCATTGAAGGATGTGGGAAAAATTCTCCATCATTTCGTCCCTCTGTCGCGTGAGAGCTTGCCCAAGTAACAGACTGATAGGATCGTCTGCTCCATCGTTTTTCTTTTCTTCCACCATTGAGGGTTTCTTGGGTGTGTGAGAATGATTTTCCTCAAGAGAGACAAGCTCGAGACCCAACTTGCTATACTCGTACCTCGTCGGGGACATGCACTGAAAAAAATGAACAAGAGAAGCTTGCTCTCATACCACTGATCCAGATTATTTTCGGCACGAAATGAGAGTGGAGATATAATAAAGAAATGCGCAGAGATATTGCAGATATCCAAAAATATAACATAAATATATCAGATATGCAACCATAAACACAAATATATAGTAATACACAATTTCTATTAATGAAAGAAATGTACAGAGACTGTAAAAATACAGAGTGAAAGACTCGCTAGAATGGTGGCAGCTTATCTCTGAGAAGAGATGTGACGGCTACTCGCATTCGCAAGAAGATGATTAAAATGAGGCCCGGAAGGCCCTTTTACAATATACGGGAATGCCAAAAGTCCTAGACATCCAAAAACCTAACCCTAGGAGATGAAGTGCCAAAAGTCATGTGGGCCCCGATTGGGTAAGTGAGTACATCAACTTCCCAGGGTCGTAACTTTTGCATACGATCTCTGTTTTAGGTGTGTGATAGCTTGTTGAAAAGGTATTGTCGAGGAGATTATTTTGGGGGCTCAATTATTCCTTAATCTATCATTGAGAAACTCGATCTCGAAAAAACTTCATTTAGGCCCTAAAAATGGCCCTGGAAGTGAAAACCTGCTAAAAATAGTAAATTGCCAAAATGGCAAGAAAACTGTTTTGAGCCATTTGGAAAAGGTGGGTGGCCCCCAATATCCACCTAGATCAGGACACTGCAAGTCACTAGGTAAAGTCTCAGGGTCATATTTGAAGTGTAACCCCTCCAAATGGACTAGATCTGGATCTCAAAAACACCCTCCTTCTCTTCAATTCGTCCCACTACTAAAGAAATAATTTGAGCCATAAAACTGTCTCAGAAAGCACTAGATTTGATGTCCAAGGCCCTGCAATGAAAACCCAAGTGATAGAATCCTCAATGGCCCTGCCAATCTCCTCCAATGAATCTCTCTCCAAAGATGGTGCGCCCCTCTTGCCGGAATCCCTCAACTGGTGCACCCTCTCTCTATCTGCACATGAAACTGATGTAGGATCCTCCTGCAATTGAGTAGATCTAGAACTAGAATGGTGTGGTAGAGTATTGCATCTCTGATACCAAGCTTGGGACAAGATAGGTGGAATCTTTCACCACCGAATCATCCTCTAGGGTTTGTTATGTCAAAATCCTCAAAACCCCCAAGAGATGGGCTCACTAGCTAAAGCTAGATATCAAACTGATAAACATACATGAATGAATGAGAAGAGGCCCTTGCCTTTCCTTTATAATTTTGGCTCACCTTGTCCCTCCAAAGTGACTCTCATTTTATTAATATTTAATTAATTAATTAAATCACTTTAATTAATTAATTAACCTTTTTACCTTTGAAAATCTCCTTATCTCTCCTTGTGGATTCCCTGGCCACTGAAAGTCACTTCTAGCCATCCCATATTGTAGTGTTTCTCCTCTCGATTCCAATGAGATATTACACTAAGAGGTTCCTCCAAGTAATGTGCCCAAAATGACCTCTTCAATGAATTCCATTGACTTATAGCTCAAAATAGTCAAAATCATGGAAATCGTCGGAATGAAACGAAACCAAAGCCAACCTGTGCGAAATGGCTCATGATGATGGAATATGATAATCAATGCAAGATGGACCCCACAATGCCTCTCAAATACCCCTGTACTCACTCTAGCACCCATCTGGCTACTCTGGTCATCATAAATCTCTGCCCTGTGATGATGTCACAAAGTGGGGACATTACAGTCCTCCCTGCTAGAAACTTTCTTGTCCTCAAGAAATACCCAAATACATATAAAAGGTAGATTAACAAAGTGTTTGACGAAATACCTCACTCAGAAAAGGTTTTAAAAAGACACCAAAACAATGATGATCCTTGCATAATGGCCTGGGATCATTACAGTGTTATTAGAGCTTAAATTCTGCAAACTTGAGGGGTCTTTCATAGGGATAAATAGATAGTTGGAAAGAAATGGATAAGATATCCTTTGAGATACCATGGTTGGAGATCATGTATGAAGGCCTTAGCGAGGAAACTAAGGCTACAATGACCTTCCTACAATATGAATCCTATAGAAATCCCCATTGGAGAAAATGGGATATTTTATAGGGGATGATCATAGTAGGTGGAAAGAGAAAATAAGTAGCTAGATGGTGGGAAGAACAGAGAAACCCCATGCCTAGTAGGAGCACGCAACCTTGCCATAGTTGCAAGGGGTTGTGGGAACTAGATCATAGGTGCAGGGGTAAGGATAAAGAGCACATTATTGAGGCATGTCATGATAGTGAGGATGAGGTGTGTGAGGATGGAGCGATAGATGTGGATTCAGAGCAGTCAGATGATGACAGTGACTCTTGCATAGAGGCTAGTGATAGTGACTCTACCTCAGAGGATAGTGATGATGACTCTTTCATAGAGGCTAGTGATGCTTGCATGCTTGAGGAGGATGATGACCCTTCTGTAGTGGATAGGCAGTTGGATGGACAGGATGATAGAACCAGTGTCTCAGCAGACATATTCCATACCCTTGATGTCTTTTCATCTCCCAGAGTAGTGACACTAGTGAGGAGCCACACGTGTTTTCACCTACAGATGACCAGCCTCCTATGGGGGCCATGACACATCTGACACCTGTTCAGACACCCATGGTAGCCACATCACATGAGGATATCAGTGGCACGTCAGGTATGATGGATGAGCCTAGTGTTAGGGATGCACACCATGGACAAGTAGACCCACAGATCCAGGAGGAGGTATGGGACATACATACAGTTGACCCCACACATACAGGTCAGTCAGAGGATATGGAGTCACAGCTATTGGAGACTCCAGTGGTTAATCATATGGCAGAGGTTGACAGGATGATGGAGCACTTATGTCCAAGATCAGTCTGCATTGATGAGGATGCACCTTTTAGCAGTCAATATGACCATAGCACATGTCTAGATACATCTCTATGGGATCCAGGTGCAGATGATAGTAGTAGGTTGAGTGCACAGGAGGATACGACTGCTCATACAAGATACAATGTGATTCAGGGGGAGATAGCATCTAGTGATGGGATGGAATGGCATATAGGAGTACCTAGTAGCATAGAAGGTAGTGGACAGTTCAGCATGTCATCTTATGCAAATGGTGTTTTTGGGGATTCCATAGTTGACACTAGCAGTGAGGGGTCTGAGATGGCACCTCAGCATGACCATGATCAACAGTCACACCACTTAGCAGCACATTTGAGAGTTAGTGAGACTATGATTAGGAAAGCCACTAGATGTATTGATGATATGCATGCAGTGATGAGAGATTACTGTTGGAGATCATCAGTGGCACATGGTAGTTCATATGAGGAGATTGCCATGGAGGATTTTCATACTCTCAGGGAGAGAGTATCTGTGATGAGGACCAATCAACAAAAGTTGTTGACTGTCCAGGACTACCTATTGAGGATTAGTGATATGTATTAGGAGGCTCTGAGGGAGAAAGAGATGGAGATGGACCGACTCACTCAAGAGTTGGAGAGCACTCGAGGATTCTTGAGAGGCACACAAACAAGCCTTCAAGAATTAGAGTCTAGATCATATGAGTCGCTTGAGGAGATTCGTCAGAGACCCACTTCATCTATCTTAGTGGACCCTCAGATGTATCTTTCAGTCACATTGATAGAGGATGTTGGTGATCTAGTAGAGGAGAACCCGTTATTGGAGGTCACTTCCATTTGTGTTCTGAGAGTGGTTGACCTCCATGTAGAGGTTGATCCAGCAGTATGCCCAGGATCTATGATGCAACATAAGTCTATGGAAGATGACATGAGTATGCCAGAGAATACAGTGATGAGTGATAGCTCACAGGTACATGCTAAGATGTATGGTGGGATTCAGAGGGGTATAGTGCCTTGCAGGGAGGAGGCACACCTAGAGGAGCATGCAGATGTCACTCTTTTGCAACAACACCTAGTTATGAGAGATCACCTTCACCATATCAGTAGTTGCATGGGATATGAGAGATGGAGGTTGGTTGAGCAGCAGTTGGAGGAGTTACTTTCAGTTGTACTGGATGGTTGGGATTCGGTAGTGACCACAGGAGAGTACTTATCATGGATATCGATGGACAAGCTTCTAGTCGAATCCTTGGGATTGACCAAAGCATGTGACACCTTCCAGTCCTACATTCATCTGTAGATAGGTCAGTTATACTTCTTCGAAAATTTTATCATAGAGAGCAGCATGAGGAGGGATAGACCATGGCTGGGAGCATGGAGAGTGAGTAGGCTGAGACTATATGATAGGAGTACTTTTACGACATACAACAGGTCAAAGGTGGACCATGTTAGACAGATAATTGAGACTTGGTGTGTGATTTTGAGCATCATAGACCTGGTGATGATAGATGAGCGCAATGGGATTCTGACAGTGATCAACCCAGCACAGGAGAAACTAGCGTAGACTGGAAGTGATAAACTTCCAAGCTTGCCATGGGATCAGGGAGTTCACTTGTCACTACATGATGACCCAGGTGGCACCAGAGAACCACACACTCCTCCTTGGGTTGGTTTGGAGTGGGTCGGTAGGTACTTATCCTATGGGGCAAGACCTTTTCTTCCTCTTGATCATCATGATAGGGCATGGAGACGTTTGGACAGGTACTTCTTCTACAGAGGTATCTATGCCAATACAGTTTTTGGGTAGCAGGTTTGTCGGTCATAGGTATTTCAGCTTGAGGATCCCGTTGAGGAGGATCCTTTATGTATGCAGGGGACAGATAGTCATGGATAGAGTAGTGCAGTGTCAGTAGGAGGATTGTCGACAAAGGTGAGCATGGGACCCAGGGATTGCAGGATTGAGCAGTTCATTGACTGACAGGGGAGAGTGGACCATTGCAAGGGAAAGTTATTCTAACTTTCCATTTAACACAACACTTGAGGGTGCCTCACGAAGATCTTGCAGTACCTCATTCTAGAATCATCATGTGCAGTTGATGGAGACCATGTGGATCTTGGTAGATATTTGGAGGATGGACTCATTTCGAGATGAGTCCATGGGTTAGGTGCAAGAGGTTCATAGGGTTGATATCTTCTAGGACTGTTCTTCACAGAGTATTGCAGTTCACTTCCTGCTATGGGATCCAGGGGGTGGAGTGTGCTATTGTTCATCATTGGATGGGTTCTACTATGTATCCCACAGGTGGACATGGGATCTTGGTATTTTACTTTGGGGTATTTGGGTATTGCTTGAGGACAAGCAATTTTCTAGTAGGGAGGACTGTAATGTCCCCACTTTGGGACATCATCACAGGGCAGAGATTTATGATGACTAGAGTAGCCAGATGGGTGCTAGAGTGAGTACAGGGGTATTTGAGAGGCATTGTGGGGTCCATATTGCATTTATTATCATATTCCATCATCATGAGCCATTCCGCACAGGTTGTCTTTGGTTTCGTTGCATTCCGACGATTTCCATCATTTTGACATTTTGAGCTATAAGTCAATGGAATTCACTGAAGAGGTAATTTTGGGCACATTACTTGGAGTAACCTCTTAGTGTAATAGCTCATTGGAATCAAGAGGAGAAAAACTACAGGATGGGATGGCTAGAAGTGACTTTCAGTGGCCAGGGAAGCCACATGGAGAGATAAGGAGCTTTTCAAAGGTAAAAAGGTTAATTAATTAATTAAAGTGATTTAATTAATTAATTAAATATTAATAAAATGAGAGTCACTTTGGAGGGAGAAGGTGAGCCAAAATTATAAATGAAAGGCAATGGCCTCTTCTCATTCATTCATGTATATTTATTAGTTTGATATCTAGCTTTATCTAGTGAGCTAGTCTCTAGGGGGTTTTGAGGGTTTTGACATAAAAAACTCTAGAGGATGATTCAATGGTGAAAGATTCCACCTATCTTGTCCCAATCTTGGTCTCAGAGATGAAATACTCTCCCACACCTTTCTAGTTCCATATCTACTCAGTTGCAGGAGGATTCTACATCAGTTTCATGTGCAGATAGAGAGAGGGCGCACAAGTTGAGGGATTCCAGCAAGAGGGGCACACCATCTTTGGAGAGAGATTCATTGTAGGAGATTGGCAGGGCCATTGAGGATTCTATCACTTGGGTTTTCATTTCAAGGCCTTGGACATCAGATCTAGTTCTTTCTGAGACATTTTTATGGTTCAGATTATTTCTTGAGCAGTGGGGCGAATTGAAGAGAAGGAGGGAGTTCTTGAGATCCAGATCTAGTCTGTTTGGAGGGGTTACACTTCAAATCTGACCCTGAGACTTTACCTAGTGATTTGCAGTGTCCCGATCTATATTTCTGGAGGTTTTCAGATCATTTGGAGGCCTCCTTCAGTAGGGATGAATTATTTAGTGTTTCAGTCATCCAGTGGGGCACACCATTCAGTGGGGAATTTCCGATCTACAGAGATTGAGAGGGATCTTGGACATTCGATCACCTGGGTTGTTCTTATAATCACCCAATCTATCAGTTGGCATATTTATTAGGGTGATTGGACACTTTTGGGAGTAGGGTTGAGTTATTGAGGGTTTCAGCCTTCTATTGGAGCGTGGCATTCTTCAGCTGGAGAGTTTGGCATTCAGATCTGCTTGTATTGATCTTCATTTCTTATTCAGCCTTTGGAGGCATCTTTTGTATTAGCAGGAGCATTTTGTAGTAGCTCTTATCTATTGTCTATCTTCTTGGCCATCTATTGAGCATTCCAAATTGGCATCTTCATTGTAGTAGGTTTCTCTATTTTATGAATAAAGAAGAATTGAGATGTTTTGGTTTTTCTATCTTATTGCATATGGTTGAGGTATGTTCCATGGTTATCTCTTTCTATTATTTTCTACATACACACATATAAACACATCTAAAAGGTAGATCAGCAAAGTGTTTGATGAAATACCTCACTTAGAAAAAGTTTTAAAAAGACACCAAAATAGTGATGATCCTTGCATAATGGCTTGGGATCATTACACTCTTTTGGTGACTTCAGACCCCACTATTGAGTACTATTGGAAGGTCCAGTGCTATTTTAGATGAAGGATGTTACATATTTTAGGGCACGAGAATTTGTTTTCTTTGATTCCCCACATGGACAAAACCCACTTATCCACATATATGCTTCTTTTTCAAAACACTTTATGTGTGATGCACTTCTGATTACATTTTGATTTGGATATATATATATTGTGTAAAGTTCAAAATTTGCAGCAAAGGTTCTTGTTTACTTTCTCTCATCACATTTCACACACATCCACTCACCTACTCTGAGATCATAGGGGACCCACAAAACCCCCATTGTTCCAGATGTTTACTCAACCTCCCTCCTATTTTAGGGGAGTTCCTAGTCTTGCCACCTCATTAGAACCACCTTCACACACTCTTGTGAGTGCTACTGTCTTAGGATAAGCTTTTCTTGGTTCCACATTACTTGGTTCCACTTCCCAAATCCCTTTGTCCACTCATTCTCCTTTACACGGAAGTGGAGGACCAACTTCCTCTCAAGGGGGAAGTACCAACCCACCTAGCCCCCCTCAAGGTTCAGGTTCACAACACACTCACACCATGGCTGGAGATAATCCTCCCCCCCCCCCACTGCAGATTCCATATTCAACCTCTCTTAACATACCAGATCTAAGAAAGCTCACCAATGATCCTATATTGCATGACCCCACATGGACTGCAATGCCCACCAAACTACCTTCAGACATCCCTAAGTTTGAAGGAAAGGTATGAGATGACCCTGCCAACCATGTCATGAATTTCCACCTATGGTGCTCTTCCAACAACATCATGGATGATTCCAATAGACAATGATTATTTCAATGCAGACTCATTGGCCCATCAACCAAATGGTATGTAGATGAAAAATTAGGTTCCCATGCGACTTTTGAGTCCTTGGCCAAAGAATTTTTGACCTTCTTCCAATTACCAATCTTCCATGACAATGGTCTTGAACTAATCTCTAAATTCAAACAAACCTCAGCCACACATATCACTGATCACATTCACGAGAGGCATAGATGACGTAGTTTGTGCAAAGCTGAAACCACCAAACAACAATGTCTTGACTGGTTTCTCAGATCACTTGTCTCTCTCCTTAGTAAATATGTAGCTTCCACCTTCCCTCAATCTGAAGAAGAAGCCATCAGTAAGGCTCAACAATATGACCTCATCTATTCACAATTAGGGTACTTATACACAGTACTTCCTGATCTCCACAAACCCATGCCATTTAGTCAAGACAAACCTGGGATGTCTCACTCAACAGACAGATTGATCAGTAATACCACACACCACAGTCCTCAACCCCAACCACCACCAATGTATGGCACACCTCAATATCCACCGACATATGGGGGAGCCTCTTATTACCTTCCACCCTCTTATCAATAGCCATACCCTGTTGCTATTCCTCTGCCCATCAGTGGGCCACCGTCGGCACCCCCACTACACCCACCTATCCAGACAAGTTCTAGTACCCCCTCTACCTCAGCTTATACTATGAGTACTAGTGAAAGCACCATGTCTTCCTATGTACCTTATGGATCGCAACCCCCATAGAATCCATACTTTCCCTTTCCTATCCCTCCACAGCCCACGACATCCCCACACCCTCACGCTAGAGTGAATTTTGTTCAACCCTCTCCCGTTTAGCAATATCAAAATTTTGAACAGATGAATATGGAAAATCCAACCCATCCGTCGAATAATGCCAAAAATAAAGGAATAAATAGGAACAATAACAACCTAGGTCAAGGCCGAAATCAACCCCAACAAAACCAACCAACTGGGGGCAACCAGAACCAAAGGAATCAAAACCCCTAGGGGGGCAATAACAATAGGCATCAAGGGAGAAATAACAATACCATCAAAACCAACTTCTGTTGTGATCTTTGTGGTGAGTTCGATCATTATACTCATCATTTCCCCCAAATTGCTTATTTCAAATGGCTAAAAGACTCAGACAATCTACCACATCCTCCAGCACTGCCTGCCCCTCAGTAGGCCCCACAACAATACGTGCAACAACCCTCCCCAGTTGTGCTACAGAATCCTATCCCACACTAGGGTGTGATAAACACCCAAAAGGACATGCAACCTACCCCACCTTAGTTGGGACAGTACCTCATTCCCAAGAATCCAGCAGATTGCATGATCCTCCTCATGAGTGAGGAAGAAATCCTTCTGCAAACACATAATCGTTAGTACCATGCACCCACTGAGTCCCCTCCCATTCCTCCAAAAAAAATCCCCCCACCAACGGGACCTCTGTTGGTGATCCCTCACCCTAACACAGAACCACCTCTTCGCATCCCTCACATCCCATTGTGCAGGAATGTCCACAACCCACAGGCTAGGGTAGCTCATAATTACAGTTTGGTTGATGACTTAGCACAATCCCCAGCTACCATGTCATTCTTAGAAGTCCTTAAGACTTGTCCCACTCAGCGAAAATCATTACTGTCCGCCTTGGGGGCAGTCGACCCTGTTGATACTTGACTCATTACATTTGATCTCGACAGTGGAGAACCTCACCTCCCCGCTTTGATCTCTTTTCAAATCCCAGTGAAAATTCAGAACATTATAGTTCATCGATGCATCATCGATGAAGGTGCATCCACATGAATTATGTCCAAATATGTATGGTAGAAACTTGGTTCCCCCAAACTTATCCCATCTGTCATTACCTTATGAGCTTATGCTGGATGACCATCGTCTCATGAAGGGATCTTCCAAAATATCCCTGTATAACTCAGGGGCAAGACTATTCTCATCAACATTGAAGTTATTGATGCCCCACTTGATTATAATATCCTGTTCGGTTGTAGCTACATGTACGCTATGAAGGCAGTTTCCTCTTTTTTCTTTCAAACAATGACGTTCCCCCATAACGGGAAGATCGCTACCATTGACCAGGTCTCACATTACGAGCCTAACCCTTTTGCCAACATTGATAACATTCTTCCTCTCATCCACATGAGTCATGATGCATACCCACTCATCGAAATGGGCCCCAGGATTTTCAAAGACCCATCATTGTTAGGAACTTACCATGGTGCACCATCGCTCCTTCATCCTTCCAATCAAGTATGCATCGTCTCGTCCAACAGAACTGACATAGAGGATACCCTTCCTGCTAGGGAGGATTTTATCACATCTGACATCCCACTAGTCATAGAAATTCCCCCTCATGAGCCTCCTGCGAACTTGTCAACCCCACCAGTCCACGATTTCACCTCTCCCCAAGGACATATCCCAGTTTGGGAGATAGGTCCCCAAGCCATTACTCAAATTCCATTCTTATACCCTCCACCTAGCATACAATCTTTCCAAGTAGCTGCAACTTTTACCCTCCCTAATATGGTGTTAGCAATTCCAGTTTGGTATTTACATCCACTAGAGATGGTCCCTCAAACATCCCTCCCCCCCCAAATGGAAGGAATCCCAATGAAAATTCCCATAATCACTCCCACCATACCCTCTACACCCCCACTCACTACTCTCCCTACAATAGCTTGGGGCAGGAGAAAGAAGAAGGAGCCCACATCTCCACTTCCCCCATGCGTCCAACCCCCTTGCATACTACGTGAAAAATATGGACACCAAACCAACAATTTCCCATCTCTACCAGAGTTACGGAACTTGATTCCACTCAATCCAACTCCATCAACACTCGCCATCGTAGAAAGTACTGCCATTACTTCCCCTCACTCAAGTAGTAAAGGGTTGCGAACCAAATTCGCTTGCGCTATATTTTTAGAATATGGCCATTACACACACCATTGCCCAACACTACCACGCTTCTGGCAGACATTAGCTGCAGTATGCCAAATCTTCCAGAGTGAACCTAATCCAGCTACATCATCCCTACCAAACATCACTAACATCCATTATGTCACCACTTTAGTCAATGAACATATGATATGCCCTAGCTCTCTATGTGAATCCTTAGATCATTTTACATAGCAATGTCCTATGATCATTGAATACATGCAATTCCAATTGACCCTACTTCAAAGACCCACAAAATCGATGGTTGACCTTACCTCATCACTAGAGATTCTTCATGTCATTTCTCTTGAACTCGAGGCCCTCCCAATGCCTCTGTGGTTCTTATATGACTTATCTGAGGATTCACCCCCAAATCCTCTCAATTCTCCCACTCATTTCCCTATTGAAATTTTACATCCAACTACCACGGGTACTCCTCAGTACTTCGATATTTGGTTTATGTTGAGAAAACCATCGCAATTCCATTGTGACGTTCCCCCTGCTTCTTCATCACCAGGGGGTAGCCACACAACAACAATCACCGATATCACTCTTCACGACCCCTTGTATTCCCACCAATTCCACTATGACAAGGAAATACTCAAAGAGTTAAACACCCCCAACTACCCATGGGATTTGCTACACCATCGAGAACTCTTCTTTCCACAGGAAGCCTCTATGCCTCCTAACCAACACCCCATATACGCGGTCAAAACCAAGGATTTTATCCCATCAGGACATATTGACTGGTTCAACAACCCCATTCCTGCCCCTGATTATTTTAAAGAAGGCAACAAGGCCAACATTTCCTTGAACATCAAAATTGACATTTCCATCCAAAATGACATCGTTGAGGAAATCACCATTGGAGCCACTTGCACTCCTCAAGAAATCACCTCCTTTAAAGCCCTTTTCCAAGAATATTGGGATATTTTTGCCTGGTCATACATAGAAATGCCTGGCCTTGATCCCTCTATCATCAAACATCGCATCGAAACCTGGCCTGACATTACTCTAGTTCGTTAAAAATAGCGACTTCTTCACCCATCCAAAGCAGCATCCATCAAAGCTGACATTGACAAATTATGCATGGCTGGGTTCATATACCCCATCACCTATACATCATGGGTTTCCAACCCTGTACCAATTAATAAAAAATAGGGCACTATCCACGTTTGCACGGAATTTCACGATCTCAATCACACATGTCCCAAAGACAACTTTCCAATGCCTTTCATCGATCAAATTATCGATGACTACACATGCCACGAGGCTCTATCCTTCATGGACTATTTCTCTGGTTATAATCAAATCCAAATTCACCTAGTTGATCTGTACAAAACTGTATTCACTACCCCTTGGGGTACTTTTGCATATTTTGTCATGCCTTTTGTCTTAAAGAATTGTAACACAACTTTCCAATGGGCTATGACATAATTTTTTCATGATCTGGCTCATATCATCCTCGCATACTTAGATGACCTCACAACTCGATCCAAGAAATGCACCCAACACCTTGATGATTTATGGATCATCTTCCAACAATGTCGTCAATACAACATCCTCTTGAACCCCCTCAAATGTGTGTTCTACGTCACTACAGGGTGCCTCCTTAGCTTCATCATTTCCCAAATAGGTATTACCGTGGACCCCCTCAAAGTCCAAGCTATCACTGAAATTCCATCTCCCTGGAATTTATGTCAACTCCAGAGCCTCCAAGGAAAGGATAATTTCCTACGTGATTTGTCCCAGACTACGCCACTTGCGCACATGGTTTCCTTCACTTACTATGCCACAACATCCCATTTTACTAGGATGAACATGCCCAAAAGTCATTTGACGATCTTAAAATGGCACTCTCCAATTCCCCTTTAATTAGTGCACCCAACTACAATCGTGACTATATCCTCTACATATTAGCATCAACTGTCTCAGTAGCAGGAGTTCTCATTCAAATCGGTGATGACGATTATGAGCATGTTATTTATTACATTAGTAAAAACCTCTCAGGGCCACCCTTTAAATATAAACACGAAGAGAAACTAGTCCTTGTAGTCATCCTCACAGTCTAGAAACTGCGTCATTACATTCTGCTTCGCACAACTAAGGTCATAGCAGATTCCAACCCTATGAAATACTTGCTCAGTCGTCGGAAAATTAATGGCAAATTTTCCCGATGGATCATTATCCTTCAAGAGTATGATCTTGAATTCTCAACACCCAAGAGAAAGAAAGCTCTTGTCCTCACCGATCTTGTCACGACCTTCCCCTCTGATACTACCAGTGCCCCCATCAATACCAACTTTCTCAACGAACACCTCTTTTACATCACTGCAGATGACCCTTGGTATGGTGACCTCCTTGTCTACCTCTGAATTCAAAAGTTTGGTCACCACCTTTCACGAGATGATCATCGTCATATTCGCCACTAGGCCCTCTTCTACCTCCTCATCGGTGACATATTATATCGAAGAGGGGTCGACACCATTCTTTTTCGATGCCTGACCATTGATGAGGTCAATCGAGTCTTGAACGACTACCATAGCGACGCATGCAGGGGCCATATTTTGGGAATGTCCACTGCTCATAAGATCATTCGAGTAGGTGACTTTTGGCCTACATTGTTTCATGATTGCATTCATGATGTGAAACAATGAGAGAAGTGTCAGCTTTATGCCAACAAAGCATGAGCACCACCTTCTCTTCTTCATCCAGTCATCACTGTCGACCCTTTTTGTAAATTGGGCATTGACTTCATGACTTGTAATCCCCCCTCCAGCAATGGACACAAATACATTGTTGTCAAAGTTGATTACTTCACAAAATGGGTAGAATCTATGCCCACCTTCAACAATACCACTGACACTGCAGTGTGTTTTTTCTTTAACCACATCATATCCCACTTTGGAGTACCACTTCAACTAGTTTTTGATCACGGGAAACACTTCGAGAATGAGATTTTCATCAAACTCTCATCTTGGTTAGGATTCTCCCACGATTTTTCCTCGCCATATTACCCTCAGTATAACGGATAGGTTGAAGTAGTAAACAAGGTCCTCAAGACCATGCTACAGTGCACGGTCAAAAAACATAACACCAATTGGCATCATATGTTATTTTCCGCTATATGGGCTTACTGTACAACTGTGAAAATAGCCACTGGTTTCACACCATTTCATCTAGTCCATGGGGTTGAGGCCACTCTTCCCATCAAGTACAAAATTCCCACCTTACGCACTGCAATTGAGCTATTACCCAACACTGCTCCAATAGAGAAGCACTTGCTAAACTTAGAGTCCTTGGATGAAGATTGTCGATATTCATTACAGAACAATGAGGTAGCTAAAAAATGGTCAAATGCCACCTTTGATCAACATGTCAACCTTCTCTAATTTCATGAAGGCGACCTCATCCTTGCTTACGATATCAATCACGATACCTTCGGTCATGGCAAATTCGAGTCACTATGGCATGGCCATACATTATCCAACATTGCCTCACCAAAGGCGCATACATCCTGGCCTCTCTTGAAGACCTCTCTCTCAAAGAACCTGTCAACAGGTTATACTTAAAGAAATTTTATGCCTAAGCATAGCAATTCTACTTTAGGTTATTTCTTTTATATTGTTTTTGATATTTTTCCCTCCCTCACGTCTAAACTATCATTTGTGCTATTGACAGATGCTTCCTACACTGGCCTACCACATTGGTTACGTCGACGGCGCCAACCGTTGGACACAAAATCTCGCTTCGGCAACTTGGGCCCTCTATACCCCCTCACATGAAATGCTCCATTCGAGTAGCATATGTTTAGGTTCAGCCACCAAAAACCAAGTTGAATACACTGTTGTCATTGGCCTCCTTGTTGATTCCCAACATCATCATATTTGTCACCTTAGCGTCTTTCTCGACTCTCAACTAGTCGTTCTCCAGCTCAACAATGTGTACCACATTTACACATAGTCCAAGACAATTGAATCAAATTACAGATAACTTATCTAACATTGTGTTAGACTAGCATATATCACATCAAGATACCGTTACACATACATAAACATATCAACAACCTGTCACAACATATATAGATTAGAAATCATCAACACATTAAACAAAACACATGTAAACATCACATAGATCTCAAAATGTATACTCATGTACATATACAATGGTCCACAATGCCATCCAAATGTTTACATACAAAAATACACGTATCCGTAGGCCAGTGAAGCACCTCAATACAAAACCGGCTCACCAGCCTATATACAAAAATACAAAATACATAGAAAACCACTCAAGGTGCCTCTAGAGCACCACCTCCTACCCCTCCCTGAGGCGATGGTCCCCCACCCACTACTGGTCCCTCCTGACTGGGAGGTAACTGTCCTGTCATAGCATCACCTACTACTGTTGCTCATCGTACCACGACTCGCCACGATGATGAAATCCCCACACACTTCTCCAGGACTCCCTCATCCTAGATAAGTGACCACATGCCCTCAGGCAAATCCTATAGCACCACCTCCAGGTGACGGTGAATTTCCTCAAAATTTGCTTCGGCATCTGCCGGAGGAGCATGTGATGGCCCAGCACCTGGGTCATCAAACCGGTGTCTCCTTGTTTCTCTATCGGGCTCAGCTGGTCTCACCTTGGTGTCCTCACACCGATGTCTCTCTCCTACCCGCATCCCTCCCCATGGCGGTCTCCCCAGCTCCTGGTGAGACAAAACCCTCAGCAACTCCACCTCATTCCCGTGAGGTTCCACATCTGCACATACAAACAAGCAACAGATAGTATCAACATCTATACCAAATACACATGTCATGCTATCTCAAAAAAAAACAATATATATCAAACTCATCAACATACCTCGATGATCAAAAACCTTCCCCAGAGGTGACACCATGTATGGATCACCCTAGCATATGGAAACTATAGTATCACCTGCGGCATCTTCCACCACACCTGTGCCACCTCCATCGTGAATAAGCGGTTTCCCTCGACACCATCATGGTGAATAAAAATATTCTACCACCACTTCAATCGTGACTCTCATGCCCCAGGAGAATCCAATAAAACCCTAGGGTGCAACATAGGCACCCTATCCAAAAATCAAGCCACTAGGATGGACCCAAAAGCAAACTCTCCTGTATCAGTGGACCAACAATGGTCCAACTACCCTACCATCCTGGCATGCAATGTAAGCCCCCAGGTAAAGTCCTCACCAGCTAGTACCCTCTCCATAATACTCAGCTGACCACCATTGATCTGCTGATTCATAAGGGATCCGTACACCCTCACAAACATCACTACTATACAACGATGCACTAGAGCATCCATCTCCCCGATGCTCACAACAGAGCCCGACATAAATTTTTCCCTAGAAAAATATCTTTGGCCGACTGTCACTAGTTCCACGTCAATAGGTAATACCGTCTCCATCGGTAGGGGTGTTCCCCGAAATAGGAGCCCAGTCAAAAAATAGATATCCTCCACCGTCATGAAGGAAAGATTCTCTCAAAGCACCATGAAACAATGCAGGTCTGGACTCCACATACATATAAGGTACTACAGGAGATACTCCTGCACCCATATCAATGGGCACTCAAAGAACCTGAGCAACCCACAGGCTGCCAAAGTCGCACGAACCCCCAACTCCTCAATAGCCATGATGTCTCTCAACTGGGACTAATGTCGCTCTAGCCAACCAATTGGCATCGTGCACAATGATCACTTGCAGCCACATAAAACAATCCTAAGTCAGCCACATGGACCATAAACAACATTAAAAAGATAATTTTTACACTCATCAACCTTGCCTCCAAGGCGAGGCTGTTTAACCCACAGGCGCACACAAGCACCTGTTCACTCCATAGGCACAGGCGTATGCACACCTATCCACTCCACAGGTGCACACTCAGGCGTGCCTACCCATCCTATAGGCACACATGTGTGCGTGCCTGCTCATCCTATAGGGGCACCTTCATGCACCCCTGTCACAAATATAGGTGCGCATCAAAGCGTTCCTGTCCAATACACATCTATGCACACATGTGCATCTATGTAGCCAACATGCATGCACATAATGTGTGCCTTTGTTCCCCTTGCAGGAGCCCCCATGCATGCCTATCTGGTGGGTAGGCACACACTTGTTAGAACATATTTTCATATCGCTTGCGCACGTGGGGGGCCACACCCATAAAACCCCCTGTATGGCCCTTCATATAGGCCCTGCCCAAAAATGGAAACCCTAATTCTATGCAGGATGATCAGACTACTAACCTGAAGCTCGCAGGTCCTCAATCAGATGCCCCATTCTCCCAGAATCTCCAAATCTCCTTTGAATACTTCTCGTCCAGTCACTATAGTAGCAAGTACAAATGAGGTGGCAATGTGGGCCCTACAACTATATATAGGCCTTTTCGCCAAACTTCCACTCACCATTCTGGGAGCTCTGGGTGTCCATTCCTCGATCTATCTTTAGCCATGGGATCAACATCCCATCATCTACATCACGATAGTCCCCATACCACTTTTCATCCTGAGCCCCTAGGGCACCATTTTTTCATACCCCAACCAGGTACGCATGCTTATATTCAAAATTATCAAATAAATGCTCGTATGTTCGATTCTCTTCAGATATTTTTCACGTCGAGTATTTGGTTTTCATGTGTGCAGGTACTTGGTCATCATACATCAACGCAACCTCTTCGGGTATATACTCAGCACTAGAATGTAGTCTTTCCCTTTGAATCTCACTTTCATTTCCAGTCACACCCTCTAACATTTGCCTCTAGGATCCCCATCTCTGGCTTTGCACTACCCACACCTCCATTTGCATCTTCGTTACCGTCACCCGATAGCATTCTTACCCACATGAGTTGTCCCATTCATAGCACCCTTTTGCACCTTTGACACTCATGCTATTTGTTTTTAAACCCTTTATGGATGGGAGTCCTAATAGTATTACATCATGTTGTGAATTAGACACATACTCCTTCTCCTCATTTTGCTATCTTTCCCATCAGACTCCCAGATTATCTCTTCACGGTTCTATTTTTTATTGCACCTTCGCAGTATTAGGAACCCTCCATTTCATTCACAATCAGTTTTCCCCTCTACAAATTTCCCTTCATTTCACCTACCTCATACAGAAACCCACCCATGGGGCCCACACCCTCCACTAGTTCTCCAAGCAAATTGCACCCTACCCGAGCCAACCATATTACATCGGGGCACCCGTTTCTATATTTGCACACTCATCCCAAATTATTCTTTATTTATTGTACAAACACCTTTATTTACCGCATTTCCATAGCCTTTTGTCATCACCTTTGGCAGCCTTCTTCCCTTTTTTTCAAAAGAAACCCATGTCACCCTTGGTTGGGGCACTACTTATCATCTACCCTTGACGACATCATCCATATATTTAGAGTATCCCACAGGCCACTTAACTCTACCCTCTGAGTTTGTTCACTTTGTCCCACCTCTGGCACAACTTATACCCTGTCTTGTTGTCCCCCTAACACTCGACCTCATTGAACGATTGTGGCCACTTTTACCTCACATATACCCTAACCAAGGGCTATCTTTAGTCTTCCTACATCTTGACTTCATCCATGTACCTCCTCCAATTCCTAACCCCACCTAGTACATTTCATGAAGCCCTTTGCTTCTGGGAGTCATGTCCCCCTTTTGTCGACATCAACATAGTTTTCCAGAAGGGTAACAATATCTTGACTCTCATTACCTTTCTCATGACATCTCTTAGACGACATAGGGAGAACCACAATTGCTCCCTGCTATCGTTGACCCCCATAACATTCGACGTCAACACTTTCTCATGTTACAATGGGTCTTACTCTGTGACTGTTGCAGTTATTTCTTATACTTTATGAAGACCTCTGAACTTGGTTGGGCTATCACTGCCTACAAAATCCGTGATACTTCTTATAGATGTCACTGCCTACTATTCAGAGTATGTTCCTCCACATAATTTTCTTCTACCTTTATCATGACTACCCCCAAGGGTGTTGTAGTTGTCTACATCAACACTTCATTCCTTTTTGAGTTACATGATATGAGCACGGGGCATGCCCGCCTCGTTTGTACACAGTTTGTTTCTACACACCTTATGCAAGGTCGGGTTCTACAAGTTCCCTTCTCCCTCCAACAAGTAACTCTTGACAACCCCACTATCACTCTCTCTTACAACAACACTCTTATTAGAAGAAACATTGATGGATTTTGGCTATACATATGCTTCTAACCTCATCCATCAGGGGGCATCTGTTATCACTGAAATTTCATCTGCAAATGGTTACAATAATTCAGCATCGTCAAACAGTTATGAGGTCACCCATGGACCAAAATTACCACAAAATCATTTCCAAAGGGTCAAAAACTATACAACTAGTGAAATAATTAAAGGGCACTATGAAGATACAGGGCACATGTGCACATGCAAAAAATAGAAACACAGAAATTGCGCACATGCACACAATGCACGGCTGTTGTCACAAAAAGCCACGCACCTGAGAAACGACACATTTATGAGAGTGTTCGGCCTCCCACCCACTTTTGTTTTAGCTTCCAAGTTTATTTGACACTCAAATATGGTCTAGATTCAACTGGGTCGTTGGTCAAAGACCTAGAAATTCCCTAATTAGCCTCTTTACACACTACAAACTAGTTGGATAATACCTCACAGGAATGCTATAAAAAGGCCATGGATACACTTCATTTTTCAAGGAATTCATAGCAAAGTTATGATTCCATTATTCTCTTGAGGAATCCTCTATTCCCATCAAGATCATACTAGCATCATTACATTGGGAAATCCTTCTCACCCCTTGAGTGGATTAGCAAAGAATTCTTTCACCATTTTCATTTTCAAAGTTGTAAGAAGAGCTTATTTGTGGAGGTCCAAGAGCCCTCCCTTGGAGGAAGAAGGGACTCATAGTCCTCTTTCTTCTCGGTGTTTTCTTTCACTAATATCAGCCTTATCATTGGTGACATGGGTCTCATTGTTTCTTTTGTCCTTATGTCCCTATGCTTATTAATTTAGTTGTTGTTTTATTTCTTAGTTTATTTCTTTGTTGTTGTTTTATATTTCTTTCTCTAACCCTTTTCCTTGTAGCTGTCCTACTTAGAAAACCCAACTAAGCTTGCAAGCACCTCTTTTTTTCTCACTAAGGTGACGAAAGAGGTGCAACAATGATGACTGAAATTCCCAAAAAATGCATGAAAGATGATAAGCAATCGTTTCTTTTCAATGAATGCCTAATTAAGTGAAAGAGAAAGAGTCGTTTTCACTATCAAACACTAATATGGAATGTCCTCAATCAATTGGTTCTCAATTGAATTTGATGCAATGCTAAAACATTTCAGAAATTCCTTCTAATATGTAAACCAATCACTAATATGTATCGTTTTCGTTTGTATGCGAATGACGATTAATTCAATGCAAAAACTTCTCTTGCCAACTACCCTTTCAGATCAAGGAGATTCAGACAAGTATAAGCAAATTTCACACAAACAATACACCCTCTTGCTATGATTGAAACAAGAAGCAAAGAGAAAACAAAAAATAACAAATAAAGTCTAACAATTCACACAAAAGAGATATGTTTAAGAACAATGACCTCAAAAAACCAAATGAGATGATTCACAGATTTATGATGCCCTTCACTAGGGTTCCTACTCAGTCGGATAAGAGAGAAGAAAGTAGTGGATTAATTCCAAGTTCTCAGCAACAGAAAAACTCAAAAAAGGGAAGAAGGCCACAAAATATGAACAAAAAAGTGTTTGTTTCTTAGAAGGAAGGATGTCAAAGGTCAATAGGAAGAAGTATTGAATCACAAAGAATCTCAGCAAGTGAAAAACAAAGATTGGATCTCAGAAAATGCAATTCTGGAAAGGATTTTTTGCAAAGAGAGGTTGGCACTCTGGTGTAAGGGGAAACAGAGACTTATAATGCTCTTTCTAAGACTAAGGGGAGCATTGGTGCTCTGATAACAAGGCGAGGGAGAGATGGTGTCCTAAAACCCATAAATTGTCCAAAAAACACTAAAACTCAGATGAACTTTGGAATTCAGAGTATGTGTGATGGAATAAGGAGTCAATCAGCATATGAAATCAAACATATGGGGTGAACAAAGTCTAAAAACAACAAAGGGTAAGACAAGGTCAGTGAGGAAAACCAAAACTGAAAGTGTTGATCCAATCCCCAGTGGAGTCGCGAATTTCTGTTGAAGGAAAATCTCCTTGCGGATAGGCATATCTCCTCTTGAGAGATAGACTCTTAACTCTTAAGAAAAAAGATGCTTATCATGGACACTGACTTCCTTTTAGGTCTAGATAAACTAATGTGTGAGGAGGAAGGAGAAAATAAGTACCTTTTATCGGTGTTTGTCCCTGCACGGTCCGAGTTGAGCTCCAATATTATGCTCCTTGATGCCCTATAAACAAACAAAAGTACAAAAAACTTCCTACTCTATTGAGATTATCTATAAATAGACCTATCTATTAGAGACAAATTCATGTGATATCAAACACAAATTTGAAAGAAACAAGCCAAGCATATTATATTAAAGAGAACAACAATGAAGAATGTGTACAGCCATAGATGTGAGTGTAGTATCTTCGTCAAGCCTTCCTCGTCTGAACCCTTGCTCAAATAGTCCACACACTAAATGCTAATGTTCCTAAAGACACCTTCTTCATGAGATCATAGGTTAGATGTTTCACAATTCTTTCCATCCCCCTTTCACCATGAGAAGGCCTGTTTAAATAGGCTTGGATAGGCCCAACTGCTTGAGATATCTTTGGGGTAAGTTGAGGATTTTCCTCCTCCAGTTATGGATCTTCCCTAAGATCATGGCTTGACCAAGGATTTGAATCGAACTGTCTTTAGATATTGAGGGGATATTTCCCTCATTCTTCTCAACAAACCAATTTTTTCCTAGAATAGGTAGTGCTCCTCCAAAAAGTGCATTAGAGAATTATAGCGCTCCTTGAAAGAGTAGCAGCAAGCGCTGGCACCCCTAATAGTGGAATCACTCCCCATAAAAGGCACAAGGGAATTATAACACTCCTTGAAATTATAGGGGGGAGCGCTCCTCTCCAAAAATATCTTTTGAGTGGGTTTTATAGTGGCAAAACATTTGTACCTCTAGTAGACTGATTCCTCCTCTTTAAGACTAATATTTGAGGTGTCCTAAGTGTCTTTTTCATGTTTTTGGAGGCATGACATAGGCAAGAAGGTAGTATGATGTCAGTAACACTTATACACTTGCGGTCAATATGTGACACTTGAAACACTTGCGAAGTGAGTAATTTTGAGGTGTAATAGAGAGAGAGAGATGAGGGGGGAGGGAGGGAGAGGGAGAGAGAGAGAGTGGGGGGGTAGGGGTGAGAGAGAGAGAGAGAGAGAGAGAGAGAGAGGACCTTGTGGTTGGAGAGAGAGAGGGGGTTTGTGGGTGCATTCACTCACATGAGAGAGAGAGAGAGAGATGGAAGGATTCAGAGAGAGAGAGAGAGAGAGAGA
>ML806631.1:119233-141330 GCA_009831015.1 Picea engelmannii
AGAGAGAGATATAGGGGGAGGGGGGGAGTGAGGGAGGGGGAGGGAGAGACAGAGATGGGGCAAGTAAAGATGGGTGAGCAAAGAGAGAGAGAGATTTTCAAAGTATCACTAAAAAACTGTAGTCGAGATGTTGTTGCCATAAGTTGACGGGAGTGTTCTTTCGATATAGATAATATTTTAAATGAGTGCTTAAGAGATATAATATAATCTTCCACAAATCATGCTTTAATGTGGTTTAATGAGAAACCTCCTTGAGCCCTTCGCCTATTAATGACAATATTTACGAGACCTGCATAATGCTTTATTAGCATTAAACCATACTAAATGTGCATTGGGAAAAGTGTGAAGGTGGTGGGGATGGACAAGAGTGAAATAGTATTTGAGACTTTTGTGAACCCTCAAACCCGGGAACCCATGAACTCGTGAATGAAAAAGGTTGAAAATTGGCTAAGTGTTGTGATGCAGTCAGACAGACTAAACATAGGAGAATTGAGATACTTGGAAGCTTGAGGAGTGCGGGGGTCAAAATGTAGATCAAAAATATTTTGGATGAAAAATGTATATCACGGAACATGGGATATGAGAGTTTGACCCTACCAAACTGGGAACTTGTGACTGCAGAAATGACTAAGTATGGGATAATGTGGCAGTCGGTTGGACTCAATATGTGAGAGTGTGGATTGGAGATGAGGATTCTAGAGTCCACCAAACTGGGAACCCATGAACCCGCTGTTTTGAAAAATGACTAAGTATAAAAACTAGAAAGGGAGAAAAGAAGGGAAACAAGGAAAAGGGGAAAATGGGTAAGTATAGAAGAGGGAAAATAAAGGGAGAAAATAAGTTGGGAAAATATAAAAGGGGAGGGAAATTTCAAAAGCGAGAATTGATATCAACACCGCTCAAGGAGGTTTCACATTCATCCTTCTCTCTTTATCAAGGCATGGAGTTACTTCTCTCTCTCTCTCTCTCTCTCTCTCTCTCTCTCTCTATATATATATATATATATATATACTATTTTTATTTTTTGGTGCATACTATAGGGGACCTTATTTTTTACTTGTCATTTTGATATCTACTAATTCCACTTTAAGGGAATTCCAACTTCATTGCATGTTTTCCATATTATATAATATGGTAATTAGGACATGAATCAATGGATTCATACTCCATTCCTATATATTTCATAATGAGATATGATTCTCAGTATGTGTGAGGTAAATTATTTGATTGTGGAAGGAGAAAATCACTTAAAAATCTACAACATTCAATTTTTTAATGTAATTAATATTCATCAATATTGCATCCTTTATATAATTAACACTAAAAATAGAAATAAAAACAACACCATTCATGTATCAATAATTATATTGCATACTTTAGGATTTGTGTGAGATAGGTGTTTGACAAACCATTCAATCCTTTCAAGTTCACCCACAACAAAATAACAGAGAGAAGAGTTTTCCCTGAGCCTTCATGTAATGGATTTTGTGCCTTTTCAATTAGAGTTACATCATGAGTATAATCTAATTTAACATCTATTGGATCAAATGTGTCATTGATCAATCAATTTATCCTACCATTCTCAATTATATTAGTATCATTATTTTCATCCATAGGATTAACATCATGATCTCCAACCACTCCATGATCTCCATAATCTTTTTCACTAATATTTCTACTAGAATTTTCCAACATATAGCTTGGGTTTCAATTCAACTAGCCTAAGATTCTTTGTCTTTGTAATTACAAATAATCAAATATATTTAGTAAATATATCAAACATTATAACAATAGAAATATTTTGACGTAAAATACACATTAAACATGTAAGCAATAATTTACCAATGAAAAAAACACATTTGTCCCCCATTCAAAGTGCCCAAAATACCTAAAATGTTTTTTAGTTAAAGACTTTAAAAATTTTCTCCTTTGTAATCCCTTGCACTTTTTGTAAGGGAACCAACATTTACCATCACCAATTTTCTCCCTTAACCTAGCAATAGTTCTCAAACTTTCCTCTTTTCATATTGGAATTGTTAACTATATTTACAACAACATCCATTGAAGCAATATTAGTACGATATAAAAATATATTCAAAGATTCAAAATTTGTTTTCATGAAATTGTTTACATAAAAGAGAATTTAAAATACATAGATAATGAAAATTTCAGCATTCAATTAAAACCATGGATATCACTCTCAAAATTTCAATAATACATTGTTATCATAAAAATTTCAATGAACTTCGGGGGAGGGAATATAAGAAAGCATTGTATTTTTCAACGATTTCGAATAAATTCTAACACTACCCATTTTTTACATCATTGTCAGAAACCAATGTCAAAATACAAACCAAAATGTAGTAGTGAGGCATATATATATATATATATATATATATATATATATATATATATATATATATATATGTTTCATAATATGTTTTTCCCTTTGACCTATTACATGTGACACTATCAATAAAATCTCTTTATGAAGTTTGATATATCATCACCGAGCATTCATGAACATGGTTAGAATGCAAAGCATGATAAGTGTATACATATGTGTCATAATAATAATAAAATTATATGTAGTATCTACAACATGTGGTATAGAGTATATTTGTTTTAACATACCAAGTCTTTCATTTATTAAAAGATCTTTTCCCAAGCTTAATGCATTGTTCTCATTCTTGAAGCTCTCATATAGTTTTATTTGTGTTGTGTTAAGAAACTATTTAATGTGGCATTCACAATCCCTATAACCCCTTCTCAATTTTATTACAACCTTTTGGTGTAAGGAAGGTATGATGTTATCATGCCAAAATGTTTACACTAGTCCCTTCACCACTTCAATTAACTTTATTTTGGAACAAGGAATCCTACCAATGAAGGAGAAAAAATGTATTTTTTTGGTTGCGTTACTATTTTCTCTTATAATATAATACTTTTAAAGGGTTTTTGCATTCACTTTAACAATATTGGATGTTGGGTTAAGAAAATAATGATTTCTTGTTACTTTGTTTACTATTGCTTTTGACAGTACATGACGTGACACATTATAATATCTTGAATGGATTTTCTTATTAATTGTAGTAAAATCATCTACTAGGGTTCTAGCAATATGATTACTTTGTTATAAAGTAGTTGTCATCTTAATGCCTAATTGTTTTCTAACAACAACAAATCACATAAATTTTAACAAAGACACAAACACGTCACATTTATCTTCATCACATTTTGAATCGATGTAATTTTTAATTATTTATCAAGTCTAATAACCAATATCCCAGATAGATAACTTACCTTCAAGGGAACTCTCAATACTTTCATCCACCTAGATATGTTTAGGAGTTATTTTGTGAACATGGGACAATGTAGTTAAGACAATTTGCATCTTTAGTATGGAACAAATCACCTTGAGGTTTTGGTGATTCACTAAGAGTTTGTAACCCTTTATTCACTTGTAGATTAAAAAATGGTGGAAAAATGGACATGAGTGTGGGTAGTCTAAAGAACATCAACTTGTTCAAAAAGTTGTTGGAACCTAGGAACATATTCACTAGAAGGTTCTACATGTTGATTAAGGTTGGTTGTCGTTGATGCCAACCCTTGAAGAAATCCCCATAGAAAAAAGGTTTGGGTAATGGACCCAATGTTTTTTTATGTAAATATTACTCATTATTGTTTTGTCATGGTTGATAAGAAGTAAATATGGATGAACTCCAAAGTGGTCCCCTTATGGTGAAAGCCCTCATGGGAAGACTCTTTGTGGAGTAATAGAACCCATGCTTAATTGTGGAATAATGAGATGAAGGAGAGTGAATTTTTTAGGGAAAATATCCTATATGGATAGTGCATGTCATGTCATTTCCAGTGGTATGTAGAACGTCACATAATTCCTCACGATTAGAGAGTTATGGGGATGAGAAGTTGGAGACCCCAGGTTTGGGTAATGGACCCAAGTTTGTTTGATGGCTAATGGTATGATTTATGATATATTTTTAGATAATACTATTCTATATGGATATTACATGTCATTCCATTTCTGTTGGTATGTATAATGTCACATAACTCCTCACGGTTTGAGAGTTATGGCCTTACGAAGTTGGAGGATCCTCATATGTCATCTAGAAACCCCAAAAGGTCAAAGTAGCCAAAGTGGTTTAAGAGATTTGAAAAGGTAAATAATAAAGTGAAGTGATGAGTGTATTATAATTCAAAGTGAATAAAAAATAAATTATTTCAATAATAAATTTAATGGATAAATTAGAAGTGGACCCAACCCTAAAATAAGGAAAGTGGGCCAAGTGACCTAGAAGATGTTTTTAAGGAAGCTATTAGGAGAGTATAAATAAGAGGCAAGGCTCTCTCATTTGAATCACACTTGAGCATATTGAATATATATATATGTCTGAGGTAACCAAGGATATCTTAATTGGAGTTCTGAGTGAAGGTGAAGAAAAGAAGGCCGAAATGCAAGGAAGGATAAATTCTTTTGATGGTGCTTTCTAAGGTATGTTATTTACAGGTCATCGCACCATTTTCTCTATAACTCTTTTTATATAATGATTCAGACTGTCAAATTTCTATGAAAGTGAGAAAACATATGCAATTATGTGTGGTAAAAAATTCATCTTGTGGTTCATTGTATTTTTGGATTTACACTCCGTGGAAAATAGGGTTTGTGGCCAGTCCTGAAACTAGTCAAAATCAGGTGTTTCGGGTAAAAACGTCATAACTTATTCATAACAGATACAAATTTAGTGAGACAAAATGTGTTGGTTAGGGTATAATATTTAGTATTCTTTATAATATTTTCCAATGAATTCATCAAAAAATTTGTGCAGGTAACGCTCTACAAGGTCGCTCTCTAGAATAAGACAAAATTCAGCAAGGTATGCCATTTTTTCTATAACTCCTTTTCTGAGAGGTTCCAAGTAATGACACTTGGAGGAATTGCATAAAACAATTGAAGAACATTGTCTTTCAGTTTTATATATTTATACATTATAAGTTCAAAGTTATTATTACTTCAAGTTAGGGTTGTTGACTAATCCAAAACTAGGCATGTGAGACTAAAGAAACGTTTGATGAAAATGCTAGTCTCTTGTTTTTAAAGTCAAGGAAGGTTTGCAAGAATGTGATCATATAAAATGGGTCTATTATAGAGCTACAAATCATATTTGTATGATGAAATTGATTAGGTATTTTGGTTGTGGTACATGTTGAGTACATGGTTGAGACAAGTAGTTGATGATTTGGCGTGCATACATGAGGTGTATAGTTGATGATTTTGGTACATATTGATGAGTCATAGTTGATGAGTAGTTGACACATGATTGGTACATACTTGGTACATGGTTAGATGCACTTTCTTATGGTACAGGTTGATTACAGGTTGGTGCACTTGTTTACAGTATAGGTTGATTACAGGTTGAGGTACAAGTTGATGCATGGTTCAGATTTATTGGTACAGGTTTACAATGATATATCTCATAGTGATAGTGTGACATTGGTTCCATCATTCTACTTCTACTTCAGGGTGGCAGGATGGGGCAAGGACAGGTGGTTGTATCCACCTTCCAGTTGTAGTCTCCTTCTGGTTGTAGCCAGAGAATTGGGGAGTTCGAGCTTCCCTTAGGTTGTAGCCTGAGAAACTAGGGGGTTGGAGCCTCCTTCTAGTTGTAGCTGGAAAACAAAGGAATTTGGTGCTTCTAATGAATATAATTCTTCAAGACATATAAGAAAAATCATTCTTTGGTTTTATTCCGATTTGGGTTTCCACGTAAAACACTGGTGTACTGTGTATGTGTGTGATTGTTTTTTTCTTACTGCTCATTATTGGATAAGAATTCTACATTGATATAACATTTGAAGAAAAAGGATTATATTATTCTATTACTGATTCACCCCCCCTCTCAGTAATCCAACAATTGGTATCAGAGTAGGTTCCTTCAGAAATCAGTTTAACCACTGAAAGGTAGATCATGGAGAGTACCAACTCATATAAAAATGGAATACCACAGTTTGATGGATAGAAGTATGCTTTTTAGAGAATAAGGATGAAGAAATATATACATGCACAAGGATTTCAAGTTTGGAAATAACTTATAGATGGATACACAACACCAATGGTTCCACCAACAAATGACAAAGCAGTGAAACTCAGTGAGAATAATTCCAAAGCCATAAATGCAGTTTTGAATGGTCTCATTGATATGGTATTTACCAATGTTGCACATTGTAAATCTGCTAAAGAGATGTGGGACAAGATTCGAAATATTTATGAAGGATATTTAAAAGTCAAAGAAGCAAAGATTCAAACTTACATAGGTCATTTCGAACAATTAAAAATGAAGGAAGATGAAGATATCGCAACCTACTTCTTACGAGCTGATGAAATGGTGAATGGAATCATAAGATTGGGAGAAGAAATCGAAGAATATGTAATTGTTCAAAAGGTACTAAGATCTCTTCCTATGAGATTCAACCCTAAGATATCAACACTAGAAGAAATATCAAATCTAAACTCAATAAGCATGGACAAACTGCATGGAATCTTCACAGCATATGAGATGAGAATTGAACAGGAAAATCCAGATGTAAGAGAAGCAGCCTTCAAAGCATCCAAAATATCAAAGAAAAAGAAAAAGGAACACGAAGAATATAACAGAAATAGCAACGTCTTGGAATATGATGAAGAAGTGGCCAACTTCATCATAATACTGAACAAGGGAACCAATGGTAAGTACAGAGGTAAGCTTCCTTTAATTTGCTTCAATTGTGATGGTATTGGTCAATTTGCTAACAAATGTCCTCATAAGAAAAAGAGAAATGATGAAGGTTACTCAAAAGGAAAACAAACATATAAAGGTAAAATAACTACAAAGAAATTTTTCAAGAAAAACTTTTGCACCAAAGAAGACATCTCATCATCAGATGAAGAAGAAGTCAATGACAATGAAACAGGGAGAGTTCTACTCATGGTAGTAGAAGACTTTGATAAAGAAGACTCCAAAGAAGAATATGAAGAAGCATATGAGGAAGAAATTGAAGAGGCATAAGTTGAATTCTGAGAAGAATTAATGAGTGCCATATAAGTTATCAGAAGAGAAAAGAAGAAAAACAAGAAACTACAAGCAAAACTAGATAAGAAAAAAGACACTCAAGAACTAGAAAAAATGATCACAAAATTGAAGGTTCAAATAGAAGAAGATAAAAGAATTGAAGAAGCACTCAAATAATAGCTAAAAGGAAAGGACAAGATCATTGGAAACCTAGAAGCAAAGATTGTCACACTAAGAAAGGATATTGAAAATAAAAATATGCAGAATAGCTCAAAAGTTCTAGATGACATTATCAGCAGTCAAAAATCTTATCTTGACAAGTCCAGAATTGGATACAATCAGACAAAAAATGGATTGTAGTGCCTCTTTTGCCACCTAGATGAGCAAAATGGAGGTGCTTGCAATCTTAGTTGGGTTTTCTAAGCAGGACAGTTGTAAGGAAAAGGGTTAGAGAAAGAAATATAAAAGAACAACTAAGAAATAAACTAAGAAATAAAATAACAACTAATTTAGTGAGCATAGGGACATAAGAACAAAAGAAACAATAAAACCCATGTCACTAATGGTAAGGTTTATATCAGTGAAAGAAAACACCAAGAAGAAAGAGGACTATGAGTCCCTTCTTCCTCCAAGGGAGGGCTCTTGGACCCCCACAAATAAGCTCTTCTTGCAACTTTGAATGAAAATGGTGAAATAATTCTTTGCTCATCCACTCAAGGGGTGAGATGGATTGCCTAATGTAATGGTGCTAGTATACTCTTGATGAGAATAGAGGATTCCTCAAGAGAATAGTAGCAGCATAACTTTGTTATTGAATTCCTTAAAAAATGAAGTGCATCCATGGCCTTTTTATAGCACCTCTTTGAGGCATTGTGCAAACAACTTGTAGTGTGGAAAGAGGCTAATTAGGGAATTTTTAGGTCTTTGACCAACCACCCAGTTGGATCCAGTCTAGATTTGAGTGTCAAATCAACTTGGAAGCTGAACCAGAAGTGGGTGGGAGGCCGACCACTCTCATAAATGTGCCATTCTCAGACGTGCGTAGATTTTAGCGACCATAGTCATGCATCGGGCGCATGTGCACTTTTCCTACGTTTCTATTTTTCGCATGTGCGCACATGCCCTGTGTAGTCATAGCGCACTTTAATTTTGTCACTGGTTGTATAGTTTTTAACCCTTTGGAAATTATTTTGTGGTAATTTTTGTCCATGGGTGACATCATAATTGTTTGACGATGTTGAATTATTGTAACCATTTGTGGATGAAATTTCATTAATAACAGATGCCCCCTGATGGATGAGGTTAGGAGCATACGTATAGCCGAAATTCATCAATGTTTCTTCTACTAAGAGTGTCATTGTAAGAGAGAGAAATAGTGGGATTGTCAAGAGTTACCTGTTGGAGGGAGAAGGGAACCTGTAGAACTCAACCTTCCATAAGGTGTGTAAAAATAAACTATGTACAAACGAGGTGGGCATACCCCATGCTCGTGTCATGTAACTCAAAAAGGAATGGTGTGTTGATGTAGACAACTGCAGTGCCCTCGGGGGTGGTCGTGATAAAGGCATAAAACAATTCTATAAAGGAACATACTTTGAATAGTAGGCAGTGACATATGTAAGAAATATCATAGATTCAGTAGGCATTGATAGCCTGACCAAGTTCAAAGGTCTTTGGAAAATATAAGAAAGAACTATAATAGTCGCAAAGTAAGACCCACCATAACATGAGAAAGTGTTGAAGTCAAATGTTACAAGGGTCAATGATAATAGGGAGTAATTTTGGTTCTCCCTATGCCATCTGAGACCTCTCATTGGAAAGGTAATGAGAGTCAAGATACTGTCACCCTTCTGGAAATTGTACTGATGTCGACAAAAAAGGGGGATGTAACTCCAAGAAGCAAAGGGCTTCGTGAAATATACTAGGTGAGGTTAGGAATTGGAAGAGGTACATGGACAAAGTCAAGATGTAGGAATACTCAAGAATGTCCTTGGTTGGGGGTATATGTGAAGTATAAGTTGTTGCAACCGTTTAACTAGGTCGAGTGTCATGGGGACAACAAGACGTGGGATAAGGTGTGCCAGAGGCGGGACAAAGTGAACAAACTCAGAGGGTAGAGGTAAGTGTCCTGTGGGATACTCGAAGTATAATGACGATGTCAACCAGGGTAGATGATACAGAGTGCCCCAACCAAGGGCGACATGGGTTGCATTTTCCAAAAAAGGGAAGAAGGTCGTCAAAGGTGACGACAAAAGCAGACATAAATACTAGAAACAAAGGTTTTTTACAATGTACAAAATAAATAAAGAATAATTTGGGATGAGTGTACAAATACAGAAACAGGTGCCCCAATGTAATATGGTTGGTCTGATTAGGGCATAATTTGCTTGGAGAACTGGTGGAGGGTGGGAGCCCCATGGGTGGGTTTCTGTATGAGGTAGGTGAAATGAAGGGAAATTTTCAGAGGGGCAAACTGATTGTGAATGAAATGGAGGGTTCATGATACTGCGAAGGTGCAGTCAAAATATAAACTTGAAGAGATAATCTGGGATTCTAGTGGGAAAGCTAGCAAAATGAGGAGGAGTATGTGGCTGATTTGCGACATGATGTAAGACTATCGAGACTCCCATCCCTAAAGGGTTGAAAAAATAACATGAGTGTCAAAGTGCAAAAGGGTGCTATGAATGAGACAAATCATGTGGGGGAGAGTGCTACCAAGTGACAGTACCTAAGATGCAATGAAGGTGTGGGTACTACAGAGCCAGAGATGGGGATCCTAGAGGAAAATGTCAGAGGGTGTGACTAGAGATGCAATTGAGATTTAGAGGGAATGATTACATGCCAGTGTTGATTATATACCTGAAGGGGTGGAGTTGATGTATGATGCCCAAGCACCTTCACACATGAAAACCAAATACCTGACGTGAACAATATTTGAAGAGAATTGAAAATACGAGCATTTATTTGATAATTTTGAACATGATCATGCGTACCTAGACGAGGTATGAAAAAATGGCACCCCAGGGGATAAGGATAAAAAGTGGCCCAGGGACTGTCTTGATGTAGATGGCAGGATGTTGATCCCATGGCTGAAGATGGATTGAAGAATGGATACACGGAGCTCTCAGAATGGTGATTGGAAATTTGGTGGAAAGGCCTATATATAGTTGTAGGGTCCACATTGCCACCTCATTTGTACTTGCTACCAGAGTGACTGGATGAGAGGTATTCAGAGGAGATTTGGAGATTCTGGGAGAATGAGGCAACCGATTCAAGACCAGCGAGCTTTAGGTTAGTAGTCTTATCATCCTGCATAGAAGTAGGTTTTCCATTTATGGGTAGGGTCTGTATGGAGGGCTGTACAGGGGATTTTATGGGTGTGGCCCCCTAAGTGCATGGGTGATCCGGAGATATGTGCACATGAGTGTGCACCTATTATCCAGATAGCCTCACATGGGTGCGTTCAAAGGGGGGACAAAGGTGCACATGATATGCGCGCATGTTTTATACACAACCGTGCATGGGTTAGCGGTTGTGTAGTGGCCAGGCGTGCTTTGATGCGTGCCTGTGTTCGTGATAGGGGTGCATGGAGGCACCCCTGTAGGGTGGGAAGGAATGCACGTATGCATTCATGTGGGATGGATAGGCACACCTGTATGCATGCCTGTGGGATGGACAAGGGTGCATATGTGCATGCCTGTGGGTTAAACAACCACGCCTTGGGGGCAAGGATGACGGGTGAAAAACTTGTTTTTTTTTTTAATGTTTTTTATGGTCAATATGGCTGACCTAGGACTATATTATGTGGTTACAAGTGATCATTTTTCATGATATCGATCGGCTGGAGAGAGAGGGATTGGTCCCAACTGAGGGATGCCATGGCTATTGAGGATCCGGGGGTACATGCTAATTTGGAAGCCTGTGGGCTATTGAAGTTCTTCGAGTGCCCGTTGATGTGGGCATAGGAGTATCTCCTACAATTTTTGATCCAGATGTGGAGTCTAGACCTACATTTCTTTATGGTGCGGGAGAGCAGATCACCTTCACTGCAGTGGAGGACTTATACTTTTTGACTGGGCTCCCTTTTCGGGGAACGCCACTACCAGTGGAGCCAGTGTTACCTATGGACATGTCGTTAGAAAACTTGGGCTGGAGGTATTGTTCAAGGGAGAACTACATGTTGGGCTTCATCATGAGCATTGTGGCAATGGATGCTCTAGCGCATCACTGTGTAGTAGCGATGATTGTGAGGGTGTATGGGTCCTTCATGACTCAGTGAATCAGTGGTGGTCAGTTGATGGTTATGGGGAGGGCACTAGCTGGGGAGCACTTTGCCTGGGGGTTGACACAACATGCCAGGATGGTAGGGCATATGGATAGATGTCGGTCGACCGACACAGGGGATTTTGCTTTTCGGTCCATCTTGGTGGCCTAGTTTTTGGAGAGGGTGTTGATGTTGAGCCCTAGGATTTTATTGGGAACTTCTGGGGTGTGAGATCCACGATTGAGGTGGTGGTCAACAATTTTGGTTCTCCACGATGGTGGCGAGGGTGGCCATTTTTTCACAGCTGAAGCGACAGATGCCGCAGGTTATATTGCAGTATCCATATGTTGGTGTTGACTTCCGGGGTGATCTGGACATGGTGTTACCTCCAGGGGAGGTATTTGATCACTGAGGTATGTTTATGAGTTTGATATCTTGATTTTTTAGATAGCATGACATATGTATTTTGTATAGATGTTGATACTATCATTTGGTTGTTTGTATGTGCAGATGTGGGACCTTGTAGGTGGGAGGTTGAGTTGTTGAGAGCACCGGCTCACTAGGAGCCAGGGAGACCACCACGGGGAGGGCCATGGGTAGGAGAGATATGGAAATGTGAGGATGCTAAGGTGAGACCAACCGAGGATGAGAGAGTAGTGAGGAGACACCATTTTGATGACCTAGGTGCCAGACCATCACGTGCTCCTCCAGTGGATGCCGAGGGAGATTTTGAGGATATTCATCATCACCTAGAGGCGGTTCTATAGGGTGTGCCTGAGGGCATGTGGTCACGCATCTAGGATGAGGGCATCCTAGAGAAGTGTGTGGGAGTTCCACCTCCGTGGCGGGTTGTGGTGCGTCGAGCAATAGTAGCAGGTGTTGTGATGACTGGACAGTTACCTCCTGGTCCAGAGGGACCAGTAGTGGGTGGGGGACCACCGCCTGAGGGAGGGGTAGGAGGTGGTGCTCTAGAGGTACCTTGAGTGCCACTCTATGTATCTTTGTATTTTATATATAGGCTGGTGAGCCCATTTTGGTGTAGTGGCACCAATTTTGTACCGAGGTGCTTCACTGGCCTGTGGATGTTTTTATATTTGTGTGTAAACATTTTGATGGCACTGTGGACCAATTTATATATATATATATATATATATATATGAGTATAAATTTTTGGGTCTGTGTGATGTTTACATGTGTTTTGTTAATGTGTTGACGATGTCTAATTTATATATGCTGTGACAGGTTTTTGATAGTTTTATGTATGTGTAGAGGTATCTTGATGTGATATATGCCAATCTAACGCAATGTTAGCTAAGTTATATGTAATTTGATTCAATTGTCTTAGAATATGTGTAAATGTAATGAAATCAAAATGTCGAGATAAAAGTCTAACTTGCAGGTATTTGCAAAAGAGGCAAGGATCACGGATGCGGTACACATTGTTGAGCTGGAGGATGACTAGTTGAGAGTCTAGAAAGACGCTAAGGTGATGAATATGATGATGTTGGGAATTGATGAGGAGGCCAATGACGATGGTATATTCGGCTTGGTTATTGGTTGTTGAACATAAACATATGCCTCTAGAGTGTAGCATTTCATGTGAGGGGGTATAGAGGGCCCAAGCTGTCGAAGGGAGATTTTGTGTCCAATGGCTGGTGCCATCGGCATAACCGATGTGGTAGGTTGGTGGAGGAAGCATCTGTCAATAACACAAATGATATTTTAGACGTGAGGGATGGAAAAAAGATTAAAAGCACTATAAAAGAAATAACCTAAAGTAGAATGGCTACGCTTAGGCATAAAATTTCTTTAATTATAACCCGTTGACGGGTTCTTTGAGAGAGAGGCCTTCAGGAGAGGCCAGGATGTATGCGCCTTTGGTGAAGCAATGTTGGATAATGTAGGGGCCATGCCATAGTGACTCGAATTTTCCATGACCAAGGGTATCGTGAGAGATATCGTAAGTAAGGACGAGGTCACCTTCGTGAAATGAGCCAAGGTTGACATGGCGATCAAAGGTGGCCTTTGACCATTGTTTGGCTACCTCATTATTCTGTAATGAAGATCAACGATCTTCATCCAAGGACTCTAAGATCAACAAGCATTGCTCCATTGGAGAAGTGTCAGGTAATATCTCAATTGTGGTGCATAAGGTGGGAATTTCGCACTCGATGGGAAGAGTGGCCTCAATCCCATGGACTAGATGAAATGGTGTGAAACCAATGGTCGTTTTCATGGCCGTATGGTAATCCCATAGTGTGGAAAATAAAATATGATGCCAATTGGTCTTATGCTTATTAACAGTGCATTGTAACATGGTCTTCAGGACCTTGTTAACTACTTCAACCTGTCCATTAGACTGGGGGTAATATGGTGAGGCAAACTTGTGGGAGAATCCTAATCGAGATGAGAGTTCAATGAACATCTCATTCTCAAAATGTTTCCCATGATCAAAGACTAGTTGGAGTGGTACTCCAAAATGGGATATGACATGATTAAAGAAAAAAAGCGCTGTAGTGTCAGTGGTGTTGTTGAAGGTGGGCATAACTTCAACCCATTTTGTGAAGTAATCGACTACGAAAAAAATGTATTTGTGTCCATTGCTAGATGGGGAATTACAAGTCATGAAGTTGATGCCCCATTTACAAAAGGGGTCGGTAGTAATGACTGGGTGAAGAAGAAAAGGTGGTGCTCGTGCTTTATTGGCGTAAAGATGACATTTCTCTCATTGCTTCATGGCATGGATGCAATCGTGAAACAATGTAGACCAAAAATAACCAGCTCAGATGATTTTCTGAGCAGTGGACATTCCCAATATATGGCCCTCACATGTGCCTCTATGATGGTCGTTCAAGACTCTATCGGCCTCGTCAATAGTCAATCATCGATGAAGTATGGTGTTGACCCCTCGTCGATATAGGATATCTTTGATGAGGAGATATCAAGGGGCCTGGTGGCGAATACAACAACGATCATCTCGTGAGAGGTGGTTACCAATATTTTGGGTTTGGAGGTAGACGAGGAGGTCGTCGTACCAAGGATCATCCGAAGTGATGTAAAAGAGATGCTCGTTGGGGAAGTCGGTATTGACGGGGGGACTGGTAGTATCAGAGGGAAAGGCCATGACAATTTCGACAAGTACGAGAGATTTCTTTCTCTTGGGTGTTGAAAATTTAAGATCATACACCTGAAGGATAATGATCCATCGGGCAAATTTTCCATTAATTTGCCAATGGTTGAGAAAGTATTGCATAGGGTTGGAACTTGATATGACCTTAGTCCTGCGAAGAAGGATGTAATGGCACATTTTTTGGACTGTGAGGACAACGAGAAGGACTAGTTTCTCTTCATGTTTATACTTCAAGGGTGGCCTTGAGAGGTTTTTACTAACGTAGTATATGACATGCTCATGATCGTCATCATTGATTTGAATGACAACTCCTGCTACTGAGACAGTTGATACTGATATGTAGAGGATATAGTCACAATTATAGTCGGGTGAACTAATTAAAGGGGTGTTAGACAATGCCATTTTAATATCATCGAATGATTTTTGGGCATGTTCATCCCAGTTAAATGGTATGTCATGACATAGTAAGAGAAGGAAACCATGTGCTCAGGTGGCATAGTCTGCGACAAATCACCGTAGAAAGTTATCTTTTCCTTGTAGGCTCTGGTGTTGATGTAAATTATGGGGAGGTGGAATTTCTATGATGGCTTGGACTTTGAGGGGGTCCACAATAATACTACTTTGGGAAATGATGAATCTGAGGAGGCACCCCACAGTGACGTAGAACATGCACTTGAGGGGGTTCAAGTGGATGTTGTATTAACAACACTGTTGAAAGATGATCTGTAAATCATCAAGGTGTTGGGTGTGTTTCTTGGATCGAGCTGTGAGGTCATCCAAGTATGTGAGGATGATATGAGCCAGATCATGAAAAATGTAGGTCATAGCCCATTGGAAATTTGCATTAACATTCTTTAAGCCAAAAGGCATGAAACGATATGCAAAAGTACCCCAAGGGGTAGTGAATGCGGTTTTGTATTGATTGGCTGGGTGGATTTGGATTTTATTATAACCAGAGAAACCATCCATGAAGGATAGATCCTCAAGGCTAGCACAATCATCGATGATTTGATCGATGAAAGGTGTTGGAAAGTTGTCTTTGGGACATGCATGATTGAGATCACGAAAGTCCATGTAGACATGGATAGTGCCCTATTTGTTTTTGATGGGTATAGGGTTGGAAACCCATGATGTATAGGCAATGGGGTAGATGAACCCAGCCATGCGTAATTTTTCAATCTCAGCTTTGATGGTCGCTGCTTTGGATGGGTGTAGCAGTCGTTGTTTTTGAAAAAATGGTGTAATGTCAGGCCAGGTGTCAATGCGATGTTTGATGATAGAGGGATCAAGGCTAGGCATTTATTTGTATGACCAGGAAAAAATATCTCGATATTCTTGGAAGAGGGTTTTATAGGCAGTGATTTCTTGAGGAGTGCAAGTGGCGCCAATGGTGATTTCCTCGATGATTCCATTTTTTATGGAAATATCAATTTTGATGGTCAGGGACATGTTGGCCATGTTGCCTTCTTCAAAAGGATCAAGAGCAGGAATGGGGTTGTTGAACCAGTCGATATGCCCTGATGGGATAAAATCCTTGGTTTTGACCGCGTATATGGGGTGTTGGTTAGGAGGCGAGGAGGCATCCTGTGGAAAGAAGAGTGCTCTGTGGTGTAATGCATCCCATGGGTAGTCGGGGGTGTTTAACTCTTCGATTATGTCCTCATCATAGTGGAATTGGCGAGAATACAAGGGGTCGTAAAGAGAGATATCAGTGACTATCACCGTGTGGTTGTCCCTTGGTGATGAAGAAGCAAGGGGAATGATGGAATGAGATTGCGATGGTTCGCTCGACATAAACCAAATATCGAAGTACTAAGGAGTACCAGTGGTAGTTGGATGTAAAATTTATGTAGGGAAATGAATGGGAGAATTGGGGGGGTTAGGGGGTGAATCCTCGGATAAGTCATCTAAGAACCATGGAGGCATCGGGAGTGCCTCAGGTTCAGGAGAAATGATATGAAGAATCTCTTGTGACGAGGTCAGGTCAATCATCGATTTTGTAGGGGGTGCAGGGGTTTAAATCAGGGTTAACTAGTGTTTCCTATATTCAATGATCATAGGACACTGGTATGTAAAATGATCTAAGGATTCACATAGAGAGAAAGGGCATATCATACGTTCATTGACTGAAGTCGTGACATAATGGATGTCAGTGATTTTTGGTAGGGATGATGTAGCTAGGTTGGGTTCATTCTAGAAGCTTTGGTGTACTGCAGCTAATGTCTGCCAGAAGCATGGAAGTGTTGGGAAATGGTGTGTGTAATGGCCATATTCTGAACATAAAGTGCAAACAAATTTGGTTCACAGCCCTTTACTACTTGAGTGAGGGGTAGTAGCGGCAGTACTTTCTACAGTGGCAAGCATTGATGGTGTTGGATTGAGTGGAATCAAGTTTCGTAACTCAGGTAGAGATGGGCAGTTGTTGGTTTGGTGTCCATATTTTTCACATAGCGCGCAAGGGGGCTGGATGCGCTGGGGAAGTGGAGCTATGGGCTCCTTCTTCTTTCGCCTGTCCCCAACTGTGGAAAAGAGGGTAGGGAGTGTGGATGTAGAGGGTATGGTGGGAGTGAGTATGGAAATTATCATTGGGATTCCTTCCATTTAGGGGGAAAGAGATGGTTGAGGGACCATATCTGGTGGATGTAAGTACCAAACTAGAATTGCTAACACCATATTAGGGAGGGTAAGAATTGCGGCTACTTGGAAATCTTGTACACCTGGTGAGGGTAAAAGAAGGGGATTTGAGTAATGGCTTGGGGAACTGTCTCCCAAATTAGGATACGACCTTGGGGAGAGGTGAAATCGTGGACTAGTGGAGTCGATGAGTTCGCAGAGGGCTCGCGAGGGGGGAGCTCTGCGACTAGTGTGATGTCAGATATGATAGAAGCCTCCCTAGGAGGAAGGGTATCCTCTATGTCAGTTTTGTTGGATGATACAACACATACTTGATTGGAAGGATGAAGGAGTGGTGGTGCACCATGGTAAGTTCCTAACAATGATGGGTCTTTGAAAATTCTGGGACCCATTTCGATGAGTGGGTATGTGTCATGACTCGTGTGTATGAGAGGGAGGATGTTATCGATGTTGGTAGAAGGGTTAGGATTGTAATGTAAGACTTGGTCAATGGTAATGATCTTCCCATTATGGGGGAACATCATCGTTTGAAAGACGGAAGAGGTGTCTGCCTTCATAGCATACATGTAGCTACGACCAAACAGGATATTATAATCGAGTGGGGCATCGATAACTTCAATGTCGATGAGAATGGTCTTGCCCCTGAGTTCTATGGGGACATTTTGGAAGAGCCCTTCAGGAGATAATGGCCATCAATCATAAGCTCGTAAGGTAATGGCAGATGGTATGAGTTCGGGGGAACCAAGTTCCTGCCATACAGATTTGGACATAATGCATGTGGATGCACCTTCATCGATGATGCACTGATGAATTGTAATGTTCCGAATTTTTACTAGGATTTGAAAAGTGATTAGAGCAAGAAGGAGAGGTTCTCCACTATCAAGATCAAATGTGATGAGTTGAGTATCCATGGGGTCAACTTTCCCCAAGGTGGAAAGTAATGATTTCCGCTAAGTGGGACAAGTTTGAAGGACCTCTAAGACTGACATGGGAGCTGGGGATTGTGCTAAGTCATCAACCAAACTATAATTATGAGCTTCCCTAGCCTGGGGGTTGTGGACATTCCTTCGCAATGGGATGTGAGGGATGTGAAGAGGTGTTTTGGTGTTAGGGTGTGGAATTACCAATGGGGGTCCCGTTGGTGTTGGGATTGTTTCTGGGGTTGTCGAAGGAGACTCAACGGGTGCATGATATTGATGATTACATGTTTGTAGAAGGATTTATTCCTCACTGGTGAGGAGGATGGTATGATCTACGATATTGTTTGGATTGTGGTATTGTCCCAATTGTGGTGGGGTAGGTCGTGTGTCTTGTTGGGTGTTTATCACACCCTGGTGTGGAATGGGATTCTATAATACGGCTGGGGGGGGGGGNGTCTTTCAGTTGTTTAAAATCAGTGATTTGGGGGAAATGATGAGTATAATGACCAAAATCACTGCAAAGGGAACAAGGGAAGGCGGTTTTAATACTATTATTATTTATGCCTTGACGCCTGTTGTTATTGCCCCCCTAGGGGTTCTGATTCCCTTGATTTTGGTTGCCCACAGTAGGTTGGTTTTGTTGGGGTTGATTCCCACCTTGACCAGGCTTGTTATTGTTCCTATTTATTCCTTTCTTTTTGGCATTCTTCAACGGTTGGGTTGGATTTTTCGTATTCATTTGTTCAAAATTTTGATATTGCTAAATGGGAGAAGGTTGAACAAAATTCACCCCAACATGAGGGTGTGGGGGTGCCATGGGCTGTGGAGGACCAAGGAATGGAAAGTATGTATTTTGTGGGAGTTGTGATCCATAAGGTACATAGGAAGGCATGGCTCTTTCACTAGTACATAGAGTATAAGTTGAGGTAGAGGGGGTATCAGAACTTGTTTAGATAGGTGGGTGTAGTGGGGGTGTCGGTGGTGGCTCACTGATGGGTGGAGGAATAGAAACAGGTTATGGTTGTTGATAAGGGAGTGGGGGGTAATAAGAAGTTTCCCCATATGCCAATGGATATTGAGGTGTGCCATACATTGGTGGTGGTTTGGGTTGAGGACTATGGTGTGTAGTATTACTAATCAATCTTTTTGTTGAGTGAGACATCTCGGGTTTGTCTTGACCGAATGACATGGGTTTTGGGAGATCAGGAAGTATTGTGTATAAGTACCCTGATTTTGAATAGATGAAGTCATATTGTTGAGCCTTACTGATGGCTTCCTCTTCGAATTGAGGGAAGGTGGAAGCTACATCTTTACTAAGGAGAGAGACAAGTGATCAGAGAAACCAATCAAGACACTGTTGTTTGGTGGTTTTAGCTTTGCACAAACTACATCATCTATGCCACTCGTGAATGTGATCAATGATATGTGTGGCTGAGTTTTGTTTGAAATTAGAGAGTTGTTCAAGACCATTGTCATGGGGGATTGGTAATTGGAAGAAGGTAAAAAATGCTTTGGCCAAGGACTCGAAAGTCGCATGGGATCCTAATTTTTAGTCTACATACCATTTGGTTGATGGGCCAGTGAGTGTGCATTGAAATAATTGTAGTCTGATGGAATCATCCATAATGTTGTTGGAAGAGAACCATAGGTGGAAAGTCATGACATGGTTGGCAAGGTCATCTCCTGCCTTTCGTTCAAACTTGGGGATGTCTGAAGGTAGTTTGGTAGGCATTGCAGGCCATGTGTTGTCATGCAATATAGGATCATTTGTGAGTTTTATTAGATTTGGTATGTTAAGAGAGGCCAAATATGGAATCTATAGTGGTGGGGGGGGATTAGCTCCAGCCATGGTGTGAGTGTTTTGTGAACTTGACCCTTGAGGGGGACTAGGTGGGTTGGTAGTTCTCCTTTGAGAGGAAGTTGCCCCCCTGCTTCTATGAAAAGACGAGTGATTGGACGAAGGGACTTGGGAAGTGGACCCAAGTAATGTAGAACTGAGCAAAGATGATCCTAAAATAGTGGCACTCACAGGAGTGTGTGAAGGTGGTGCCAATGAGTTGGAAAGACTGGGAACTCCCCCTAAAATTGGAGGGAGAATTAGTAAGTGTCTGGAACGAAGGGGGTTCTGTGGGTCCCCTATGATGTCCAACTAGCTGAGTGGATGTGTGCAAAATGCAATGAGAGAAAATAAACAAGATCATTTGTTGCAAATCTTGTACTTTACACAATATATATATCTAAATCAAAATGTAATCAGAAGTGCATCATACATAAAGTGTTTTGAAAAATAAGCATATATGTGGATAAGTGGGTTTTGTCCGCATGGGGAATCAAAGAAAACAAATGCTCATGTCCTAAAAGATGTAACATCCTTCCTCTCAAATAGCACTGGACCTTCCAATAGTACTCAATAGTGGGGGATGAAGTCACCGAAAGAAAAACTAGTGAAGGATGAAATAATTAGTTATAATGAGGGGTATATGGGGTATATCCCGAAAGAGTTGGTGATATTTCCCAATAGCCACACAAAATCTGATCAAGGTGCAATTGCAGCCCACAATTTCCACTTGGGTAGATGTCCTAAAATTTGGTCACTAGGTACCTAGGTCAAAGTGCAGCATTTAGATTTTTGGCCTAAGAAATGGGTCACGGGATGGATCCCATCCAAGAGGTGGGTGCCTCAAGGGGGGACACACAGAACAACTGAAACTCAGCCTTCAACCCTTCATGGGTATCTCCCTACCTTATGGTGTTAGAAACACTTGACTTGGAGGATTTTTAGTTCCCTATTTGACAACTTCTATTGTTTTGACAATGTGAGAACTAGATAACAGGGAGTTATTTGGATGCCTATCCCTGAAATCATACCTATACTAAAAAAATTATTTTGGCACCTCCTGTGGAGGAAAACTTAGTGAGTTTTTAGAAAAAGAATTAGATGTAGTTGTTTGAGATGTTGGGGGTGTGAACCAACCTCATTGAAATTAAATGGGAGTGGATAGTTTCATCAAGAAAAGGGTGGGGTGTTTTAGAATCCCTTTGGAGGAAACTTAATTTGACCTCCACATTTTGACAAGGAAACTATGTGAGTGATACATGACTTTCGTGTGTGAATGAGTGAAAGTGTGCCAATGTTTTAATGAATTAGGTGTCACCTTGCTACATGTGGACTTTTCTTGGTCCTTACAAGTGTTGATTACCTAATTAACTAAATGCCTTTGGTACAACCTTGCGTAATTCAAAAGTCCCTAGGAAACTAGCATGTGGACATGTGGGTCCTTTTCTATTCCTTTAACTCTCTATTGTGATTTAATCTAAGAAAATATTTGAAACTATCCTAGATTGTGATCATGTGGGCATGTATGGGCCCTGTTATCACCTCATAATTTATGGGAATCATCTTATGACTTGGATATTATCTGTGTCTAGCGATTTGGTTCACAAATGATATTGCATTCTTCAAATAATTTGTGAAAAGAAAAAAAAAAAGAAAAAGAAAGAAAAAGAAAAGAGGGTAAAAAGAATTGAAACAAAGGCCCCATGCAATAGTAGCAACTTGGTCATACCTTTCAAGCATGACCAAGCTCTTTTAAATTTTCAATGTTGATAGGTTAGTGAATATATCTGATCATACTATCTAATCTTGGTCAGATAGCCCCTAGGTTAGAACTAGTGAATAAATCTGATCAGACCATCTAATCCTGATCAGGTAGCCCCTAGAAAGAATAAAATCTTGACCCAACTATTTAATCTGGGTTAATTGCCTTGTGACAGTAGGTTAGGACGAAGGTTAATTGCCTTGTTTCCCTTGCCCAAGTGAAGCCAGAACGATAAATATGTTATCTTATGACTCCAGTGCCTGAATGTAATTGAATTGATGTCCCCCTTGGTGGTGTATATGATAAATACCGAAAGAAAACCCATATAAATGCCCTTATCCTAAGTTTTCCTACATATGACATTTTTCACCCCCTGCCTATGGCTCATGCACTTTTCAAGGGCCCCGATCATGGCGCTGAAATCAACGGCTCACAGTTGATACCGGACCCCCCTTAGTGTTCTGCTTTTAACCAACGGGGGGG
>ML806631.1:164296-232766 GCA_009831015.1 Picea engelmannii
GCATCTTCCTTTTGTGCTGCTATGTTGGCTTCTAAACATTTCTTTTGATATTCTAGAGTTTCTTCAATTCTTCTGGCCTCTTCTAGTTGAGATCTTAAATTCTTGATGACCTACTGATCCTTTTCAGAACCTTGAACACTTTGTTTTTGCTTCATCAATTCTTTCTTGGATGACTTGTTTTCTTCTCTTTCTTTCCTTAGATATTTAATTGCACTGATCAATTTTTTTTTGTAATCAACTTATGCTTCATCATACTCTTCTTCTTCTGAATCTGTCTGACATGATGAAAATCTTTCTTCTTGTTCTGCATCTGCATCTTCTTTGGCATTTTCTGAATCTGTGATGGGTGAAGAATATATGTCATGTAACTTATCCCAAAGTTCTTTGGATGATGAACATTTACCAATATTTTCTCTTACCAGTTTAGGTAATCCTTCCCAGATGAAATCCATTGCTATTTTGTTATTCTTCTTCAATTCCTTCTTGGTTGCAGTCTTTGCCCTTTTTGAACTATCATATCCTGTAACAACTGATAGCCAAATATAATGTCCCTATGCCTGTAAAAATACTTGGATGTTTTGCAGGTCAGATTGGGCCGGTTAATGCACCTGCAGGATAAACCAAAAGAAAAGCTATAAAAACCCAAATGGGGTAGGAAATTGATACCTTTCCCCAGTGGAGTCACCAATCTGTAGCGCCTCTTTTTCCACCTAGATGAGAAAAATGGAGGTGCTTGCAAGCTTAGTTGGGTTTGCTAAGTAGGACAGCTATAAGGAAAAGGGTTAGAAAAAGAAATATAAAAGAACTAAGAAATAAACTAAGAAATAAAATAACAACTAATTTAGTGAGCATAGGGACATAAGAACAAAAGAAACAATAAGACTCATATCACCAATGGTAAGGTTTATATCAGTGAAAGAAAACACCAAGAACAAAGAGGACTATGAGTCCCTTCTTCCTCCAAGGGAGGGCTCTTGGACCCCCACAAATAAGCTCTTCTTACAAATTTGAATGAAAATGGTGAAAGAATTCTTTGCTAATCCACTCAAGGGGTGAGATGGATTGCCCAATGTAATGTTGCTAGTATACTCTTGATGAGAATAGAGGATTCCTCAAGAGAATAGTAGCAACATAACTTTGCTATTGAATTCCTTAAAAAATGAAGTGCATCCATGGCCTTTTTATAGCACCTCTTTGAGGTATTGTGTAACTAGCTTGTAGTGTGGAAAGAGGCTAATTAGGGAATTTTTAGGTCTTTGACCAGCCACCCAGTCGGATCTAGTCTAGATTTGAGTGTCAAATCAACTTGGAAGCTGAACCAAAAGTGGGTGGGAGGTTGACCACTCTCATAAATGTGTCGTTCTCAAATGTGCACGGCTTTTAGCAACCACAGTCGTGGATCGAGCGCATGTGCACTTTTCTTGCATTTTTGTTTTTCGCATGTGCACGCGTGCCATGTGTAGTCATAGCGCTCTTTAATTTTGTCACTGGTTGTATAGTTTTTGACCCTTTGGAAATGATTTTGTAGTAATTTTGGTCCATGGGTGACCTCATAATTGTTTGACGATGCTGAATTCTTGTAACAATTTAAGGAAGTTGGTGCTTCCAATGAATGTAATTCTCCAAGACATATAAGAAAAATCATTCCATGGTTTTCTCTTGATTTCAGTTTCCACGTAAAACACTGGTGTACTGTGTATGTGTGTGATTGTTTATTTCTTACTGCTCATTATTGGATAATAATTCTACATTGATATACCATTTGAAGAAAAAGGATTATAATTATGTTATTACTGATTCACCCCCCCTCTCATTAATCCAACAATTAGTATCAGAACAGGTTCCTTCAGAAATAAGTTTAACCACTGAAAGGTAGATCATGGAGAGTACCAATTCGTATAAAAATGGAATACCATAGTTTGATGGATAGAAGTATGATTTTTGGAGCATAAGGATGAATAAATATATAAAGGAACAGGGATTTCAAGTTTGGAAATAAATTGTAGATGGACACACAACACCAACAGTTCCACCAACAAATGAAAAAGCAGTGAAACTCGGTGAGAATAATTCCAAAGCCATAAATGCAGTTTTGAATGGTCTCATTGATACGGTATTCACCAAAGTTGCACATTGTAAATATGCTAAAAGACAATCTTCGAAATATTTATGAAGGAGATTCAAAAGTCAAAGCAACAAAGCTTCAAATTTACAGAGGTCAGTTCAAACAACTAAAAATGAAGGAAGATGAAGATATCACAACCTACTTCTTACGAGTCGATGAAACAATAAATGGAATCATAGGATTGGGAGAAGAAATCGAAGAATCTGTAATTGTTCAAGAGGTACTAAGATCTCTTCCTATGAGATTCAACCCTAAGATATCAGCACTATAAGAAAGATCATATCTAAACTCAATAAGCATGGAAAAACTACATGGAATCTTCACAGCGTATGAGATGAGAACTGAACAGGAAAATCCAAATGTAAGAGAAGCAGCCTTCAAAGAATCCAAAAGATCAAAGAAAAAGAAAAAGGAACAAGAAGAATATAGTAGCAACAATGATGTCTCGGAAGATGATGAAGAAGTGGCCAACTTCATCAAAAGACTGAACAAGGGAACCAACGATAAGTATAGAGGTAAGATTCCTTTAATTTGTTTTAATTGTGATGGTATTAGTCAATTTGCTAACAAATGTCCTCATAAGAAAAAGATAAATGATGAAGGTTACTCAAAAGGAAAACAAACATATAAAGGTAAAATAACTACAAAGAAAGTTTTCAAGAAAAAATTTTGCACCAAAGAAGACATCTCATCATCAGATGAAGATGAAGTCAGTGACAGTGAAACAGGGAGAGTTCTATTCATGGCAGTAGAAGACTCTGATAAAGAAGACTCCAAAGAAGAATATGAAGAAGCATATGAAGAATAAATTGAAGAGGCATAAGTTGACTTCTAAGAATAATTAATGAGTTCCATAGAAGTTATCAGAAGAGAAAAGAGGAAAAACAAGAAACTACAAGCAGAACTAGATAAGAAAAATGACACTCAAGAACTAGAACAAATGATCACAAAATTGAAGGTTCAAATAGAATAAGATAAAAGAATTGAAGAAGCACTCAAAGACCAGCTAGAAGGAAAGGACATGATCATTGGAAACCTAGAAGCAAAGATTGTCACACTAAGAAAGGATATTCTAAAGAAAAATATGCAGAATAGCTCAAAAGTTTTGGATGACATTATCGACAGTCAAAAATCTTATCTTGACAAGTCTAAACTTGGATACAATTAGACAGAAAAGGGATCAAGATCCAAAACAGCAGAGCAAGAAACAAATCCAAAAATTTATGTAGAAACAATCAAAGGGGATAAAAAGATATACAAGGAAGATTACAGGGACACTCCTCCACCGAGAAGATTTAGATTTTAGAATCAACAATAGATAGATAGGCCTCAAGAAGAAGAAGGATTCATAAGAGCACCTCCTTTCATAAGATCTTCAACTACCAGGTATCAAACTATATTTTTTGGTTTATGTTATGCATGTAATAATTTTCGACATAAAGCTGTAAATTGTAGAGCTAACAACAAGAACAATAACTACTTTGAAAGCCATACACAAAGGGGTTATTCAAGAATACCTAGTGAAACATAGAGAATAAGTTACAATAGGTTTGAATCTTTGAGCACTGAAGTGGAATGTTACAAATGTAACAATTTTTGACACATGGCCAAAAATTGTAGAATGACAGTCCCTCCTAAAGAACCTCAACAAAGTCACAAACAAGAACCTCAAAAAATCACATGGATAAGAAAGCAAGATCAATATAGCAATGAAGAATGCACAGTCTCTCTACAAGATAAATAGAAGAAACGTGGTTGGTATGTTGACAGTGTATGTTCAAAACACATGACAGGTGATAGAGACAAGTTTCTTACATTACGAAAGGAAAGATATGGACCAGTCTCCTTTGGAAATGACGATTCATCCAAAATCATTGGAAAAGGCACAGTCCGAATTGGGAACAAGAATGAAAAGGCATAAACTATTCTATCAGTAGAAGATATGAAACATAATCTTTTAAGTGTGAGTCAAATGTGTGACCTAGGTCATAAAGTTACTTTCGATTCACAAAAGTGTGAGATAAGAAAAGAAGGTTCAGGGAAATTGGTCGCTATAGCTGCAAGAACTTCAAGCAACATATATGTGTTAAGAAAAATTGGAAATGAAAAGTGTTGTCTAGGAAAGGAAGATGAAAGTTGGATATGGAACAAAATATTGGGTCACATGCATTTTGATAACCTTGTCAAATTCAGAAAAAGAGAAGCAGTCAGAGAAATTCCCCAGATCATGAAACCAACCAACACTTTTTGCAAGCATTTCCAACAAGGAAACCAAACAAAGACCAGGTTCAAATCAAAGGAATATTCAACAAAAAAACCACTGGAAATTGTGCATACTGATCTAGTTGGACCAACTACAACAAAAGGCTTAAAAGGTGAGAGATACTTTGTGTTATTAGTTGATGATTATACAAGAATGACTATAGTTTTCTTTCTCAAGAACAAATCATAAGCTTTTGAAAATTTCAAGATCTACAAGGAAATGGTTGAAAATGAGATGGATTCAAGAATCAAATGCTTAACATCAGATAATGGAGGAGAATTCACCTCAAAATAGTTTATGTACTACTGCAGCAATCATGGAATAAAAAGGCAATTCTCTGTTGCTAGGACACCTCAACAGAATGGAGTTGTTTAAAGAAAGAACAAGACAGTACAAGAAATGGCTCGAACAATGATAATGGATTCAAATTTGACAGATATTTTTTGGACACAGGCAGTGCATACAACAGTTCACATTCAAAATAGAGTAATGCTCAGAAACAACACTGATAAAAATCCCTACGAGATATGGAAAGGAAGACCAACAAATGTGAAGCACTTCAGATTTTTTGGAAGCAAATGCTACATCAAAAGAGAAGATGGAAGAATGGGAAAGTTTGAATCTCGTGTGGACAAAGGAATACTTGTTGGTTACTCAAGTACAAGGAAAGCATACAATTGTTACAATCTAAGATTAAACAAAGTTTTGGAAACCGTCAATGTAAAAATTGATGAAATAGGCAGACCAGAATCAAAGAAAGAAGAAAACAAATCAATGGAACAACTTTTTGAAGAATAAGAAGAGGAAGATGAAGATGAAGAGAATCTGACAGAAGTAGAAGAGATAGTTCAACAAGTATCTCCAAAGACACCTAGCAAACAAGTACAGAAGAATCATCCTTCAGATCAGATTATTGGAAACAAAAATTCAGGAGTTGAGACTAGAAGAAAAATTCATTCACCAGAAAAAACACACCTAACACTCTTATATACAATTGAACCAAATTGTTTTGAAGAATCCAACAAGGATGAATTTTGGAATAAGTCCATGGATGAAAAATTGGATCAAATAGAGAAAAATGACACTTGGGAATTGGTTCCAAGACCAAAGAATAAGAATGTGATCGACACAAAATGGGTTTTCAAGAATAAATTGAATAAATATGGATAGGTTACAAGGAACAAAGCTAGATTGGTATGTAAAGGATATGCACAGATTGAAGGAATCAACTTTGAAGAGACATTTCCCCCAGTTGCCAGAATGGAAGCATTCCATTTTCTTTTATCTTATGCATGCTCCAAAAATGTTAACGTATATCATATGGACGTAAAATCAGCTTTTCTGAATGGGGAACTTGAAGAAGAAGTCTACATTGAACAACCAGAAGGATTTCAGTTGTCAGAGAACACAGACTATGTGCGTAAATTAAACAAAGCCTTGTATGGTCTAAAACAAGCTCCTAGAGCATGGTCCTCCAAACTGGATAAGTATTTGTAGTAGGTAGGGTTCAGAAAAGGGAGTGCAGACAACAACCTCTACATCAAGGTAAGTCAAGGTAATATTTTATTAATTGAAGTTTATGTTGATGATATTATTTTTGGTAGAGATGATGATAGGTTAAGCCAGAAATTTGCAAAAGACATGCAGAATGAATTTGAAATGTCGTTACTTGGAGAACTATACTTCTTTCTGGGACTTCAGATACGTCAAAGCAACCAAGGAATTTTTATTTCTCAAACCAAGTATATAATAGAAATGCTAAAGAGGTTTGAAATGGAAGATTGCAAACTAGTTATCACTCCCATGAAAACCAGTTGTAAGTTGAGAAAAGATGATTCAAAGTCTATAGATCAAAGGCAATATAGGGTAATGATTGGCATCCTACTATATGTGACAACATCAAGACCATATGTAATGAAGGCAGTTGGATAGGTGGCATGATTTTAAGCAACACCAAATGAATCACATGTATTAGCAATAAAGAGGATCTTCATATATCTCAAAGGAAAAGAAGAGTTTGGATTATGGTATCCAAAGGGAAATGATCTATCACTTATTACCTACACAAGTGCAGATTGGGCAGGTTGTATTGATGATCGATGAAGCACCAGTGGAGTAGTGTTCTACTTAGGTGAGTTTTTGGTATCATGGCTAAGCAAGAAACAATCATCGATATCTCTATCTACAGCCGAGGCAGAGTATATTGCAACAACAACATGTTGTACATAGGTTCTTTGGATGCAACAAACTTTGACAGATATACAGGTTGAGTATGATGAGCCCATTCCAATATATTGTTATAATAGAAGTGCCATCAATATCTCAAAAATCCCAGTGATGCACTCCAAGACGAAGCACATTCCAATCAAGTATCACTTTCTACAGGAACAGGTTGCAAAAAATAACATCAGAGTTGAGTATGTGGGCACAAATAAACAAGTGGTAGACATCTTTACAAAACCACTTCCACGAGAAGCCTTTGAATATTTTCGCCAAAGACTTCGAGTTATTTCTACTCCAAAAATTAATTCTTTTTGAATGCTTATATTATATGTCTTATAATCACATGAGGAAGCACCATAAGAGAACACTCTTTTAGGGGGAGCAACCCCAGATGGAAAGATACCTTTTCCATTGATGACAAAGGGGGAGAGATTTATCAGATGTAGAGGACAGAGGCATGGTTCCAGAGGGAAAAAAAATATTAGATGTAGAGGACAGAGGCATGGTTCTAGGGGGGAGCATATTTATTAGATACAAAGGACAAAGGCATGGTTCCAGGGGGAGCATGAGTGATATGATTTCAGTATTGCATCAGAGTGTTACCATCAATGCCAAAGGGGGACATTGTTGATTAAGGTTGGTTGTCATTGATGTAAACCCTTGAAGAAATCCCCGTAGCACAAAGGTTTGGGTAATGGAACCAATATTTTTTGATGTAAATATGACTCATTATTGTTTTTTCATGGTTGATAAGAAGTAAATATGGATGAATTCCAAAGTGGTCCCCTTATGGTGAAAGCCCTCACGGGAAGACGCTTTGTGGAGTAAGAGAACCCATGATTAATTGTGGAATAATGAGATGAAGGAAAGTTAAATTTTCAGGGAAAATATCTTAGATGGATAGTTCTTGTCATGTCATTTCCGATGGTATGTGGAACGTCACATAATTCCTCATGGTTAGAGAGTTATGGCAATGAGAAGTTGGAGACCCCAGGTTTGGGTAATGGACACAAGTTTGTTTGATGGGTAATGGTATGATTTATGATATATTTTCTTTACCACACAAGGAATGACATTCCATTTCTTGTGGTATGTATAACATCACATAACTCACAGTTTGAGAGTTATGGCCTTACGAAGTTGGAGGACCCTCATATGTCATATAGAAGCCCTAAAAGGTCAAAGTAGTCAAAGTGGTTTAAGAGATTTTAAATGGTAAATAATAAAGTGAAGTGATGAGTGTATTATAATTCAAAGTGAATACAAAACAAATTATTTCAATAATAAATTTAATGAAGAAATTAGAAGTGGACCCAACCCTAAAATAAGGAAAGTGACCTAGAAGATGTTTTTAAGGAAGCTACGTAGAGAGTATAAATAAGAGGAAAGGCTCTCTCATTTGAATCAAACTTGATAATATTGAATATATATATGTGTAAGAGGTAACCAAGGATATATAAATTGGAATTCTGAGTGAAAGTGAAGAAAAGAAGGCCGAAATGTAATGAAGGATAAATTCTTTTGATGGTGCTTTCTAAGGTATGCTATTTACAGGTCATCTCACCATTTTCGCTATAATTTTTTTTATATAATGATTTAGACCATGAAATTGCTATGAAAGTGAGTAAACATATCCAAGTATGTGTGGTAAAAAATTAATCTTGTGGGTCATTGTATTTTGGGAGTTCCACTCCGTGGAAAATAGGGTTTGTGGCCAATCCTGAAATTAGTCAAAATCATGTGTTTCGGGTAAAAACGTCATAACTTATTCATAAAAGATCCAACTTCAGTGCAACCAAATGTGTTGGTTAGGGTAAATTATTTGGTATTCTGTGTAATATTTTCAGATCAATTCATCAAATATTTTGTGCGGGGAACACTCTACAAGGTCACTCTGTAGAATAAGCCAGAATTTAGCAATGGATGCCATTTTGCTATAACTCCTTTTCTGAGAGGTTCCAAGTAGTGAAACTTGGAGGAATTGCATAAAACAAACTAAAGAACATTGTTTATTAGTTTCATATATTTATAAATTACAGGTTCAAAGTTATGATTACTTCAAGTTAGGGTTGTTGACTAATCCAAAACTAGACATGTGAGACTAAAGAAAAGTTTGATGAAAATGCTAGTCTCTTGTTTTTAAAGTCAAGGAAGGTTTGTAGGAATGTGATCATATACACCAGGTCTATTAAAGAACTACAAATCATATTTGGATGATGAAATTGATGAGGTCTTTTGGTTGTGGTACATGTTGAGTACATGGTTGAGACAAGTAGTTGATGAGTTGGCGCACATACACGAGGTGTATAGTTGATGATGTTGGTACATATTGATGAGTCATAGTCGATGAGTAGTTGAAAAATGATTGGTTCATACTTGGTACATGGTTGGATGCACTTTTTTATGGTATAGGTTGAGGTACAGGTTGATGCATGGTTGATGCATGGTTCAGATTTATTGGTACATGTTTACAATGATATATCTCACAAGTATAGTGTGACAATGGTTCCATCATTCTACTTCTACTTCAGGGTGGTAGGATGGGGCAAGGATAGGTGGTTTTAGACACCTTCCTATTGTATCCAGATAACGTTGGGGGTTGTAGCCTCCTTCTGGTTGTAGCCAGAGAATTGGGGAATTGGAGCTTCCCTCAAGTTGTAGCCTGAGAACCTAGGGGGTTGGAGCCTCCTTCCAGTTGTAGTTGGAAAACAAAGGAAGTTGGTGTTTCCAATGAATGTAATTCTTCAAGACATATAAGAAAAATCATTCCGTGGTTTTCTCCCAATTTGGGTTTCCACGTAAAACACTGGTGTACTGTGTATGTGTGTGATTGTTTATTTCTTACTACTCATTATTGGATAATAATTCTACATTGATATAACATTTGAAGAAAAAGGATTATAATTACGCTATTACCGATTCACCCCCCTCTTAGTAATCCAACACTACAACCATTACCTCTTTAATTTCATCATATGCATAATTAGAATAGGCCAAAAGTTTAACTATTTCCTTATACAATTGATAATTACATGATGATATTACTCATTGGAGGTTAACTTGATGCCAAAATTGAAAACAATTCTAATGAGTAGCTAATCTTCACTTGTTGAGCATCGGTATGAGGTGTTTTTCTCATCCATTATTGTAGAAAAATGACAGGACCTCTATTCAATGCCTGCAATTTCCCTATAATGAACTCATAGGAAGAACCATGGCACCAATTGCAATTGGAATTGATCTGATTCTTGTTGATTGCATCTAATTTTCCATATCTAACCTTTCCATGTCTCTAATTTATTGAATTGTTTCAAGAGGATTTTCTTTTCTGATTGATATTCTTACTTGATTATGTACGTTTCCCATTATCAAAAATATTGATTTTTAACTTATACAAAATGATTATTCATTCATGCATTAAATGATATAGAATTATTTGCATAAAAAACCTTCTCAGTTGTTCATTGTTACTGTACATTTTTTAACAAGCTTTTGGACATAACTAATATTGGTGTGTGTGATTTTATTTTTATTTTTATGGAAGAATAACACATGTATGTTTTATAGTCCAAAAGAATTCACATGATATATAGAACATAATAAAATAAGTTCTTTCATAACATGTTCACATTATTAGCATATATAAACACATTCAATTTCTTAATAACTATTGTTAATGGATGATTCCATGGCTTGAGGCCAAAAAATGAATACTTTATGGACAATAATCATAGATGTATGCCATAATAGTCACTTTTGTGACTCATAAACTATGAATGGGAAATAAACTATCAAAAATTCCCACGATGGGGAACATTTACTCTCTAAATGGGATATGTGTATGATACCTTATGCTATGCTAACATGTCGTTATGGCCCCCTATAACTATCTTATGAAGGCTCTAAACACAACAAAATTTGGATTTTGAATTTCTGGGAAACATCTTTAGAGATACCTATATCGTGCACTCTAATGTATTTTCTCATGGCCTTGGAAATCATGAGGAATAATTATACTTATGGTTAAACCCAAACATTGATTTCCATACCTATACTCTGCTCCGTACACCAATCCAAATTATGTACATGTAGTCTAATTATTCTTTTCATTCATTAATCTAATCTAATACTATAAAATCCATGAAACTAACATAGATGCATGTTTTTTTTTTATGTATTTTGTAGTCAGGAGTCTTGTTTGAGTTCTAATAATAGGGATAAAGAGTTGGGTAGAGTGAATAACAATTATCATTATCGCAAGAGACAAGCAATGAGGATCTACTATGACCTTTGGAATATAGGATATTGGGCAACTACATGTAGTCTCATCATGACCGAATAGACTAAATCTCTCTTTGTTGCATACTTTCACAACTTTATTTCTATTACTTCTTCTTATAACTCTATTATAGAGAAGGTTTTAGACTCCAACGAAGAGTAAAATCTCCAACAGGTTTGAGATAAGAACATGATCTATAATTATATTGTATACACCAAGAGGTTCCCATAGGGGTTTCCCCTAGAATGAAAATGAGCCCTTGACTCAACTCGATTATTGAATTCATTCAATCATACTGTAAATTTTGGAGGGCCTACCCTTCTAGTCATCCTTTCCTTCCTTGTATTATGTTCTATTATATTTATTATTTCATGGTACCTACCTACTGCTTAGACCATCACATACCCATACTTATTGCTTGATTCATTGAAATCTTACCCATATCCCCACTTGGAGCCAAAGTATAGAATTAGTAGGTCCCATATGGTGTTTTGAGGTGTCATTCTTATCCTTAGGTTCTAGAAACCTCATTTAGAGCCTAAGCTCTAGATTTCCTCCCCCGACCATGTTCTTTCTCTTCTCATTAGTCCTAACTTTGATAAAGACTTTACATTGCATTCACTCACCTCATAAGACACCATTGCTTCTATACTTACTCAAAAGAATTCAAAAGGGGAAGAACTTCAAATTTCCTTCATCGATAAAACCTTGTATAATTATGAATTGAAATAATCAACAATAGAAAAGCAATCCTTCTCTTTGGTCAAATAAATTTCCTACTTAAAAACTTATATTTTATCATGTCGTATTATATCTTATGTCCCACATTATCCTGTCAAAATGTTACTAAATAAACAATTAAGAGAAGGAATATGGGAAACTCAGTTGGCTAAAATTCAAGAGTATGATATGGAAATAAAACCTCTCAAAGTTATCAAAGGACAAGGGTTATGCAAGATGATGTTTGGTATCGAAGTTGTCAATATAATTCCTCCTCATATAGATGATACTACCATGCAATATATATCATTACCAAGGTCTGAATGGTATAAGGATATTGTCTTGTACATGAAGTCTAAACATTTTCCTATTGAATTGTCTTATAAAGAAATAAGAGATCTGAAAATAAATACCAATCAGTATGTGCTAGTCTCTGGGATTCTCTTTCAAAGAAATCTGTATGGATTTTTACTAAGATTTATGTACCATTCAAAATCCCAACAAACATTACAAGAATTCCACAAATGGTTTTGTATAGGACACTTTGCACCTACAATGACTGCACCATAGAATTATCAGAGCTGGTTATTATTGGCCAACCATGTTCAAAGAATCTTATTTAATGATCAGAAAATTCGTTCCATGCCAACAATTCTCTGGAAAAATGAAAAGAGAATTAATACCTCTAATACCTATTGTTATCGGAATAATCAGTAGATGCGGACACTAAGAGATCTCCTTAGATCCACTTGGATCTAGAACAAAAAATGATAGGACATGACTCTTTCCCTAAGTTTTGACCATTGAATTAGCTAGTAGGAAGGAACAAGTAACATACCTTAATATCGCTTCCTAGGGTCTATGTTTCTCCCACTTCACTCTGGTGCTCTTGTGAGGTCAATACCAAGACAACACAAACCAACCAAAGTGAATATAGAAAAATATATTCAACAGTCAACATATGTGTATGATCAAGGAATTACACAATAAAGTAAAAATAACTTTATGGGAAAGGGACATGCCACTATATCATATTGATTGAAAGTAAAGATTACAACATGATCACCTTGATGTCGTAAGCTTCCTTTTGATGGATCTTGGCTCCAAAACACACACTTTCTCAATCCTTGTATGAAGAAGATCAAATCCTCTTGATAGACTTGCTAGAGTCTCCAAGCTGTTGTTCAGGCTAAGTCCTTCACACAATTCTTTCACCAATTCTCCAATGAATCTTGCTTAAACTTTTCCATGAGAATTCCCTCAATATATAAGAGAGAATGAGTTAGTTACTTGGATAATAATGATCCCACAGTATCATGGAATCCATTACAAGGATAATCATTTGAATGCCAACCCATCCTTCTAGAAGATTCCTTTCTAGAAACATAGAGAATTCATTTTTTTCCATTCTTTAGGAAGAGTTCGCACCCTAGCGGTTCAACACAGTGTGAGAAGTTCGCACCCCAGCTTAAAGAAGCCTACGAGATTCCAGTATTCTCGCACCTTGGGATACTAGCAACCTACGAACCTTCTTCTAAAATGAGTTTTCTGGGAAGAGATGAAAGTAACTTTTCTCAGGAGAAAGTTCTTATGAAGAGCCTGAGTACACCATAATCAATACATCATCATGACGACCAAAATTGTGGGTAACAAAATGCCCCCTAAAGTATGAGGTTGGAGCTAGTGACAGCCGAAAGACTTTGTAAGCTTCATGTGTGTGTCAGAAACCAGGAGCACACCTAATCGGAAACCTGTGAACAACCAAGCATCTGCAGAATATCATATATATTAATTTTGAGGTAGGAATTCCCATACTTAGATCACAAATTGATGACATTATAGACATGGGTCATGGCCACCAATCATACACTGTGGATCCATGCCATCAAAATATAGCATAGCCACCAGGAATACACTATGGATCTATGCGAGAAATTTCAAATTAAGATGACATAGCCACGAGACATACACACTAGATCTATGAGCCACAAATTATACAGACTCCATCGCAACCTGGACAAAAGGATAATATCCAGGGTCTTCAATCTCATCGCTCAAAAGTATGAATCTAACCATGTGATTACATGTGTTGAAGTCAAACATAGCATAAACCACTTGATTACCGGTCATTGTTGAAACCGTTAACAAGTGTGAGGGAAATATGTCAATGACTCCCAAGGTACTCTAGTACAATCCATTGAGTGTGAATGAATGAGTTGAAGTCAAACATCCGATGGAATCTTTCAATCAGGGATCAATGATATAAATCCACTGTTGAAAGTGAGGAAACCTGCCATTGAGGCATGCAAGCTCCAAGGTACCAAAGAATTTATAAGTCTTGATTCCAGATAATGAGTTGAAGTCGATGAAACAAAATTCATCATAGGAGGGCCTTGATGTATCCCCCCTCAATGACACGAAATGAGTAGCAGATTTTGAAGGTAAAACAGAGTATGATGTAAATTGAACTGGACACAAGGAAGGCCGACACAAAGAGAATGGAAAACTGCAGATGGCCGACTCAATAAAGGTTTCATATGGAATTCTCTTGAACATATGAATGACACAACCAATGATTTGATAGCATTGACTCAAAGACAACACAGGGAATGACCTTGTAGTAAATCGAATGACAGACAAATGGATTTCCCAAACCGGCTTCAAATGATGAATAGCGGGTGTCATGTTCAAGAGCAACACTTACTGCCAATCAATACGAAGATGATAACATATCCCTTTCCCAAATTTTCCCCCACCATTTCTGGCAAGTACCTCTTTATTTTTACGCAAGCTCGAGGAGGATAACATATGCTTGTTGATATAAGCTTATCCTTCGGATAAGTCCTTCGGAGTTTGTTTAACGAAACCTAAGAAGGAGTGGTTCGGTCCCATTATGGGTCTGTCGATGTTTGTTTAATGAGTCCAAAGATAGAAAACTCGAAGGTTTTTCATGATTATAGAGTCTGGAAAAACACTTAAAAGAGAACTCTCTCAGTTCCTTTTTCGTAAAATAGTCTAGATGAGACCGAAAAAGAGATAAATTATCGCTCACCAGATGCTTACTTCAGATACTTTATTGAGCGTGAAAATATCAATGTCGCTCGGCTATCATTTCATGTTTAGAGAGTCTGAAAAGAGCTTAAATAGGACTCCAGGGGGGTTCCTTTTTTGTATAACCTTGTTGAGCCCGAAAAGGTGATAAAAGTATACTCAATCGCATTCTCATGTATTTTCAAGGGCAAGAATGGACAAAGACCATGGTCGAGGCTTTATACAAAAACCATAAAAAATAATCAAAAACACGCGATGACAAAGAGAAGATATGTTCGCATCCTTGTTTAGGAACATCCAAGTCATTATGCCTGCAAAAGTTACACTCAAAATGACATTAGGGATTAGGGTTTAATAGAAAAATAATCATAAAAAACCAAATGACATAGTAAAAGTAAATAAAAAGGAGTAAATACTCTTTTTACCATATCGTTTTTACCTTTCCACTATTTGAGCTCAAAAACCCCTCTTTTACCCTCAAAGTTCGGCACCAGATTGCGGGAGTTACGAGCATCCATTCAACGATCCATCAACGACATTGAGGTAGGCTCTTTGTCCTTTACACTTTCATGGTTTAATTTTGCATTTCCATGGGTTAAAAATCCATTTTTGAATTAATTTAGTGAGCCCTACTTGCACGCTTCCATTCTCGCAGGTGCACTACATGGGACCTGCGAGAATGGGGCATTCTCACAGGTGAGCCCATAGCATCCTGCGAGGTTCTCACACTGTGCACAAAGGGCACCTGCGAGAACTGCAAAGCTCAATTTTTTTTTAAAAATTTACCCAATGAAAGAGAACCAAATCATGAAAAAAGTTGCTAATCTTCTTTTTGTGTTCCTTATGTAGATAATTGGCCATCAAAATGGTTCTTGAATGGCGCAAAAGGGAGCACGAAGAAGACAATGCAATTGCCGAAAATCATCCACCTACTATTGTTGCTTTGAGAGATTGTGGCCTCTTGAAGTACTTTTGTATCCCAGGAATGGGGGCCCAAGTCAGGTTATTAGAGTACCTGGTGTGTATGTGGGATCCCGATTAGCAGGTATTTCATTTGGGGGTTCACACACTGTCCTTAGATATTGAGGACATTTACTTTTTGACTGGATTTTCATGGCAGGGGTACTACGTGAGCCTAACTGGTAGCAGAGGTGGTAGGCTACCCATGAGTGAGTACTGTCATTTACACTATGTTCCCTAGGTAGAGAGAAAGAAAGGAAAAGTAGCTATTTGGGGGGTACGAGATTTGAACCTCTATACTATCCTATTCACTATAGCTCGGATGGATGGGAATTCTGCTCCTCACATGGCATTACAAAGTTACTTCCAGTATGTTATTGAGTGTACTAAACCTCAGGTTTTCAACTGGGCAAATGCAATGCTTCGTAGTGTAAAAAGATAGTTGACCAAATGCAGACGAGGCAACCTGAAGCAATTCGGGTACGGATCTTTGCTAGTGTCCTTCTTCCTTGAGAGGGTTCCTTTAATGAGGTTGTAGGTTGAGTGGAATTTTCCAACTCCCAGGGATCCAAGGATGCTGAGATGGTGTCAGCTTATGGCCCGGCACATAGCTGGACTGATCATCAAGTATGATGATACGTTCTTTGACTGGCTTCAACCACAGATGTTGATGATTGAAAACTATGCTTATGCCGGGTTGGATTTTTGAGGAGATCTGGACTTAGTACTACCTAAGGATGCTCAGTGGGGGCAAATTGGTAATAAGTACACACATTTTTTCTTTTTAAATGTTTTGTGAATTTTTTTCATATTCAAATGTTTTTTTTTTATAAGTTCGTCCAAAGACTAAATACAAAATCGTTGTTGATGACACAGATGTTGGACCTTACCAACCTCCTGGTACCTCTCCCATTTAGTGGCGAGGAGAAGTAGCAACAATGCCACAATATGCTGAGGATTATCAAGTGGTGGAACAAAATCTAGAGGGCCTGATCGTAGATATTCCAGACATGCCTCTTGAAGAGATTCCATGATGTGATCAGCATCATACTATAGGAGTGTCAGGTTCCATGAGTCGACTGCTCTGTAGAGTTGCCTAGGCAGTCGTATGTTACCGTGAACGTCATCCATGACATCACTTTGTAGAAGCTATGAGCTTCAGATTTTGACATTTTGGTCTTCGGACAAACCTTTTGTAAAAAAGTCTTTTGATCGTTATATATACAGATGGCTTCTATCGGTTTATCATGTGTTTTGTGAATATTGATGTGATTGATTTATAAATGATTTAAATGTATATCTAATACATAGTTAGCCAATGCATCTATTAATGTATTTAGACATCTAGGAATATGTTGATATTCAATGTAATCAAAGTAACGTTCCAAGAGGCGAATTCGCAAATACACTGTTGTAGGAAAATCTCCCTGCGGACAGGTAGATCACCTCTAAGGCTTGACCTTAACCCTAGACAGAAAAATGCTTAATGTGGACACTGACTTCCTTTCAAATGTATCTAAACTAATGCATGAGAAGGGAGTATAACAGAAGTACCTTTTAATCGATGTTTGTCCCTGCACGCTTCGAGTTGCGCTCCAATCCTTTTTCTCCTCGCTGAGGTCTGTGGACAAAACAAGATACGACCACTTCCTACTCTATTGACATTAGCTTGAAAATAGATCTATCAATAAATGACAAGTTCATGTAACATCAGACACAAACTAGAAAGAAACAGGCCAAGCGTGTCATATTAATGAGAATGACGACAACAGTACTTACAATCGTAGATGTGAATGCGACAGCTTCGTCAAGTTCTCTTCGTCTAACCCTTGCCTGAAAGATCCACAACCTGGATAACAGTAGCTTCACTGATCACTGTGACTATAAGTTTCCTCCAATATCATAAGTTTCATATGTTCAATTCTTCCCTCCCCTTCTAGCACCACTTATGAGATCATAAGTTTGGTGTGATTCTCATTTTCCATTTTTTCTTTCACCATTAGAAAGCTTGCTTATATATCCTTGGAGAGGCTCTAACCACTTGAGATACCCTTGGGGAAGTTGAGGATTTTCCTCATTCAGTTGAGGATCTGCCCTAGGATCATGGATGGACTAAGGATCTGAGCTCAACTGCTTTCCAAGAATGAAAAGATGCTTCCCCCATCCATCTCAACAGCTTAAAAAATTCCCATAATAGGTAGCGCTCCCTCAAAAGGACCATCAGAGCATTGTATCACTCCCTAGTAAGCTTTAGGGGGTGCCATCACTCTCAAAATATATAGTGCTCCCTCAAAAGGGCCAGGGGAGCATTATAATGCTCCCTGACAGTGTAAGGGGGAGCGCTGATGCTCCGAGATAGTATAAGGGGGAGCGCTCTTCTCCAAAAAATCAGTTTTTGAGGTGCTTTCAGATGGCAAAAGGTTTGCAAGCCTGCTGACTCATTTCTCCTCTTCCAAATCAGATGTTTGAGGTGTTTCAAGTGTCCTTCTCATGTCGTTATAGGCACAACATAGGCATCATGGCAGCATGCCTTCTTTGACACCTTACGACACTTGTGAGCAACATGCGACACTTGTGACCTTGTGAGCAAAATTTGACACTTGCGACCTTTGTAATGACGACACTTGCGACACTATCAAAGTGAGTAATTTTGATGTGTAACATACACCCGTAGCAAAGTAGGACTTCGAATAGTGTAGACATTACTTAACTATAGTACTACAAGCTGTGAATCAAGTTGCACAACCAAATGACAAATTCCGAGCGAGATAGAATCAACCAATAATTCAATAACGATGCTATACTCTGCAATGTTGTTAGTCGCACGGCCAAAACACACACCTCATAAAGAGACAAGTTTGTTTGTAGGGGCATAAATTTCCCATGCAGCGGAGGCAAAGTTCTGAGTACTATGGCTAGCACCATCAACGAAGCCAATATAGGGTAGCAAAGACTCCGACATCTGGAAATCAAGCACAACGTCACATAAGGGTAGAGACTAGATAATGACAAAAGCAAACTATAGTAACACACAAGAATTATGATACAATAAAAATACAAGTACTTGTGCACATATGATTTTATGTATAGTACTTCTTCAAGTACAACCCATTCCTGGGCTCACTCAAAGGGATACCATCGTAATATACTAACTCATAAGCTCCTTTTTCCAAAACTCGTCGAACGATATAAGGACCTCGCCACATGGGTTCAAATTTCCTAGCTCCTAACATATCTCAATATTGTTCATAGAGAAGAACAAGATCACCTTCGGAGAAAACGTGAGGCTTGACATGCTTGTCGTATTGGGCCTTGACACACTTTTTCTGAGCTTCTATGACTAGGGTGGCATCGCGTTGAGTTTCGTCTAATCACATAAGATACAATAGACGTTATTCCTCAATAGAAGTATTTGGTAGGAGTTCAACAGCTAGTTTTAAAGAGGGTATCTCACATTCAATCGAGAGAATGGCTTCCACACCATAGACTAAACGGAAAGGTGTAAACCCAGTAGCAAACTTGACAGATGTCCGGTAAGCCCACAATGCCGAAAACAACATTGTGTGCCAACTTGTTTTATGAATCCCTATCATTCATCAGAGCATAGTTATGAGAAATTTGTTAATTTCTTCGACCTGGCTGTTGGTTTGTGGGTAATAGGGAGTTGAGTTATCATGGAGAAGACCCAACTTCTTAATAAGTTCGTACATCATAAAATTCCTAAAGTGGCTACCATGATCGGTGACGATAGCTTGGGGAACACCAAAATGAGCTATGACGTGATTAAAAATGAACAATGTTGTGGTCTTTCCAGTGTTGTCAAATGTTGGCATCGCCTCGACCCATTTCCTAAAGTAATCAATGGCTACAATAATGTAACCATGCCCCCCGGCCGAGTGAGGGTGACATGTCATGAAATCGATGCCCCATTTTGCAAAGGGACCAACAGAGACCACAGGGTGAAGAGGAGCAGGATGCGACCGAATCTTATTATTATAGGTCTGGCAAGCATAGCATTTCTGAACGGTGATGATGCAGTCGTTAAAAAAAGAAGGCCAAAAAATACCCTGCACGTAAGATCTTCTAGGTAGTAGCATACCCAGACATATGACTGCCACATGCTCCAGAATGGAAGTCCTTCATATCTTTCTCAGCTTCGTCAAACGTTAGGCAACGTTAAAAAACATAGTCAATCCCCCGATGATAAAGAGTATCCCCGAGAATAATGTATTGACGAGCTTGATAGCATATTCGACGTCATTCAATACTAGAAAAAGTTGGATGGAAAGTCTTTGTTTAGAGATATATAATGATATCCCCATACCAAAGATCAACAGTGCTAATAAGGAAAAGAGATTCATTGGGTAATGAATCAATTTCTACATTTTCCGTTGCATAATGGGGAAAGTCGCATATCAACTCAGCAAAAACTAAGGACTTCTTGGACTTGGCATGTTTGAATTCTAAGTCAAACTCCTAGAGTATCACAATCCATTTGGAGTATTTTCCCCCTAGAAATTGACATGTCAGAATGTGTTGCATAGGGTTGCAATGAGAAATCACCATAGTCTTGCATGAGAGGATATAGTGCCGGAAGAACTGGACGGCTTGAACAGAAGCCAGGGCCAGTTTTTCAACATGTAAATACTTGATTTCAGTGGGTGTGAGACTTTGACTCAAGTAGTAGATAACATGTTTGTCGTTAGCATCATCCTTTTGAACAAGAACCATACCAATAATGTACTCCGAGGCAACAATATAAAGGAAATAATTGTGACTGTAATTGGGGGGAAAAAGAAGCGGAGCATGCGTTAGGGACAATTTCAAAGCTTCAAAATCATTGTTGGTGATGGTATCCAAGACGAACTATGAATCCTTCTTTAATAGCCGTGTAAATCCATGAGTGATCTCGGTGTAATTTGGGATAAAACGACGAAGAAAGTTTTCTTTCCCCTGCAAACTTTGCAACTGGCAAAGTGTAGAAGGAGGAGGGAAATTAAGGATCACCTCAACCTTTAAAGGATCCACTCATATCCCTTGACAAGAAACGATAAAACCTAGAATACGACCATATTCCATGTAAAAAATGCACTTATGAGGATTCAAACGAATACGGTAGAACCGATAGCAGACGAAAATGGCTCGAAGGTGTTTTCGGTGATCAACTCTGTGCATTGAATGAGTGGGTAAATCATCCAAATAGGGTTGAACAATGTGCTTGATATCATGGAAAGCATAAGACATAGCACGTTGAAAAGTTGCGCCAGCTTTCTTGAGACCTAAAGGAAGTTTCCGATAGGCAAAAGTACCCCAAGGAAAAATAAAAGCAGTCTTATGTTGATCCTCGGGAACAATGTTGATTTGATTATACCCAGAGAAACCATCCATAAGAGAGAAGATTTCACTTCTGGCACAATCATCAACAATCTGATCGACAAATGGGATAGGAAAGTTGTCGTTTGGACAAGATTTGTTGATATCCCTATAATCAACGCATACACGAATGGTGCCTTGTTTCTTGTTAATTGGGACAAGATTGGAAACCCAGTCTGTAAGAGCCACCGGATAAATAAATCCATCTTTCAGAAGTTTCTCAACTTCAAGCTTTATAGCAGCTGCTTTACATGGGTGAACTGGACGAAGGCATTTCCAGATGGGTTTAGCGCTAGGTTATGTCTTTATCTCATGTATCACAATCGCAAGATCGATACTCAACATTTCTTCATAGCTCCAGGCGAATATGTCACGAAATTCTTTGAAAAGGGAGGTGTAGGTGACAATTTCTTCGGAAGAACATGAATCTTGAATGTGGACATTCTTGATGATTCCAAGTTTAATGGATATGTCAATGGGAATCGTGGGTGAGATATTACTTAATTTCCCTTCGGAAAACACATCGTGTGCAAACTCGGGAATGGTCAAAATGACAACAACGATCGACGAAGTCGAAATCCATTGGTAGTTCTCGAGGGTATGTTTCTCTAGAAAGAGGATGGAACGATGATGTCCATTGTCCTAAGGGGTGTCTTCCATGAAAGACATGATCATCTTGTCAGTGGGAAAAATAACACGAAAAGGATCGGGAGACAACTCACCAAGAGAAGGAGTAGAAGGTGTTGCCGATTGAATGGCCTGATAAGCGGATTCGACCGGATTTAACAACATTTTGTCGATGAAACGAAGATGATCTCCAGGGTCAGGTACTATCCAAGGGTCGTGAGACGCATGAAGTTCATGAGGTAAGGTGGAGATCATGTTGATGGAAGAAAAAAATGAGTGTGGAACATCGGGCGGTGGAATGGGGAAAGTACCCATTAACGAAGAGTCCCTGAGAAGGCCTACACCGACGTTCTCATAACCCGGTGGGGTTTTAGCGATAAACGGTACATTTCCAGTATGGGGATCGGAATTAAAGAAGGAAATTTGGTCGGTGGTAACAACCTTTCCTTGATTAGGGAAACGTACAACATGGAAAAGGGTCGACACAATGGTGTGCATGGAATCGATCTAGCTGCGTCCAAGCAGAAGATTATAATCAAGGGGAGCGTCAAAGAATTCCACTTCGACATGGATAGTTTTTCCTTCTAACGTGATGGGCAACGAAGGAATAACACCATAGGGATTAAAACCAGAGCCATTGAAGGCTTTAAGAGTGTTTTGGGATTCATTCAAAGAAGGAGAGCCAATCTCTTTCCAAAAATCAAGAGACATAACACATGTCGAGGCACCCTCGTTAATAACGGTTCGACAAATGTTTTTTTTAGAGACAACCACTTGGATCTGGAACACAAGTTGAGGGGGTAACCTTGGAATGTGATCTTCCAAGTCAAATATTATTAAATTCGTATCCGTGGGGTCAATTCCACCGATAGATTTCAATAGTGCCTTCCGTTGTGCTAGACAAGTTTGAAGGACTTCAAGGGCTGACATCGCAGAAGGTGCTTAGGCCAGATATTCAACAATGTTGTAGTTCTGGGCCGCACGAGCATGAGGATTGAAAGTCGATTTCCAAATGACGCACTTTGGGGGGGTTCGTAGAAATGTGTCGAGGATTGATCATTTGAGATGAAGAGGACCATTGGTAGGTGGAGTCACAGGAGAGGGTTGTACCAAAGAAGGGGGTAAATCATCAACCTTCTCCTTAAAGGGAGAATAATCTTTGGCTCGATTAGTGAGTGCAATGTTGTTTTTCTTAGAATCACCAGTACACATCAAAACATAGGAGGTGGTAGAAGATGAGGGTTGGTCATGGATGACCAACTGAGCCTGTTGTTGAGACGGGAAGGGTTGGGACAAGACAGTCGGTGCAGGTGGTTTTGGAGCTCCTTGAAGGAACTTAGTGACCTCGACACGTCATGGAAAATCCTTCATGTAGTGATCATCACCATAGATAAGACAAGGGTATCATGGTTTTCACTTATCCCAATTGTCAACAGGGGTAGTTTTGGTTTTCTCTACTCAAGGAGTATTTTTTCCCTCCTTATTCTTACCTCTCCCCTTTTTAGATTTGTTTTTACCGGCTGGGGTAGATTGGAATGCATTTACCTCATAAGTCTTTCTGGTGGGAGGGGCAGGAGACAGAGCATTTTGAACATTAGAAGAAGTAGATTTAAGGTTGGTGCTTGAGGTGGAATGTGGTTGGGCCTGGGTAGAGCCAATCACACCGTCAGTTGCATGCGAGGCAACTGGAGTAGTTGAAGTGATGGAAGTATTAGGACGAGGTAAGTCAGGTAGTAAATCGTAAAGGGTTCCTATTTGTGAGTAAACGAGGTCAAGATATTGAGCACGACTTATAGCCTTCTCTTCTGTGACTACTCCACGCATGGAAATTTCCTTACTAATGTCATTCACAAATGATTTTGTGAACCACTCTGCCAGCAACTGATCGGGGAGCTCAAGTTTAATGAGACATCATCTCCTTCGCCACTCATAGATGTGATCAGATATATGAATGCCTTTGTTCTGTTTGAAAGAAGTCAAAATCTCGGTCCCCGTGTCATAACGGATCGGTAACTGGTAATGCGTAAGGAAATCCATAGCTAGGGTGTTGAAGTCAGAGAAGAAACCTCATGGAAATTTGATATACCACTTTGCAACAGAAATTTTGAGGGTTCGTTGAAAAAGACGTAAATGAATAGATTCATCCATCAACGAGTTGGATGAGCACCATAGGTGAAAATTCATAATGTGATTGTTTATGTCCTCTCCCACTTTGTCGTCAAATTTAGGAATGTCCGATGGAAGCTTGGCTAGTATAACAGGCCATTGGGGAGAGTGACGAATAGGATCATTTAAAATCCTTAACAAATCTAGAAGATCCAAAGTGGCGAGAAAGGGTAACTGTCGATTCACTTGCGGGTACTGGTGGCTTTGGGGAGGAAGCCCTGTCGACAAACCAGTAGGACCATAAGCAGTCTGCATATAATGTGAATACCCAGGCATATTCGATGACAGTTGGAGAGGGTAGTAGCTCACAGGATTATACCTAGGAATAGGGGCTTAAGTTTGAGCATTCTCCCCCCAAATGGGATTAAACAAACCTGGATATGGTTGGCCCATACTAGGGGGTGTGATAGATGCAGCTGAGAACTGCTGCCCCCCAGACATTTGAGGAGTATTTTATATCAACTGATTCCAATACTGGGCCAAGGATGGAGGTATATTTTTCCCATAAGGTGGGGTCGGTCCTCCCATCAAAGGTGGTGTGCCAATTGGGGGTAATGTTCCAATTGGAATTTGCCAACAAAGAGGGGGTTGAGTTATACTACCTTGATGAAATTGTCCACCAACCGGAAACTAGTAATTTGAAGTGAATGATGGAATAGCGCCACTAGGATTAGGATTGCCAGTATAAGATGAAAAAGGTCCTCCAAAAGGAAATTGAGGGAGTGTTGGAACAAACCCGGGAAGAAAGTACCCAGAAGAAGAAGGACCACTAGGAGAGCCAGATGGAGTTTGTGCAGGAGTAGGAATGGAAGCATTCAATGCATGGTATCCAAGTGGTAGTGTCAGAATGACATTGGGTGTTCATGGTGTGTTGATGGGAGAAATACTAACCATAGTAAACCCAATTGGAACACTCATAGTAGCTATGAGATGGGCCATTTCGGCAGGGACTGTAAAATGATAAGCGGTGGTCAATGGTACTATCTCTGTACTAGAGATTTCAGAAATCATAGGTGGATTGATTTTAGAAATCATAGGTGAACCGGGACCAAAAAGGTCCCGTCGAAAAATGTCCGTAGACCAAAAAGGATCTTGGTCCCTAGGTCCAGACGAAGATCTGGAATACACAATAATTAAGTCTCTAGAAGAGTTTGCTCACATAAAACGTCCCTCAAAATTGGGGTGAAGTCGAAAGTTCTCTCGAGTATTTGTAATTCGAAAATGTTCTAGAGAGTCAGTGCATTCCACTTGCGGTGTGGTGATGACTGGGACTTCACTTTGCCGAGGAGAGACTGCAGGTGTGCTTGTAGGCAAGGGTTGAGAACCTTCTAGATGCTCTGGATATAAACCCTGCATTCTATGTGAACGACGTGGAGGGGCTATTGTAAATGAGTAACAAACTTTGTGAAGAAAATCCTATGGTCAACTTCGAGAAACAAACAACACGCGCTACTAAACAAAATCTAGGAAGAAACACCAAACAAACAAGACATTCTAATTTCGAAGCCACTAGTTGGTGATAAAATCCAACATCGCAACAATGAGATGAGAAGGGGCTGGGCTAGGGTGGAAAATTTACACTGACAACCTTCTTAATGAAATTACACCCTGGTGAAAGCTCCCACACATAATCGTGGGTATACCCTCCAAGGAGACCGAGTGAGTTTGGTCAACATCAATTCCAGGTACCGTGAAGACTTTCCCCTTCACAGTCACATCATGTAAGAACCTAGAAATATAGGCCAGTAAGGGCACCACCAACAACAATAAATCCTAGGGGAATAGTCGACAGTCTAATCCACATGCAAGGGCAGGGTATCTAGCCTGAAATCAACTCAAAAGGCTTCCACTCATCATTTTGGGTATACCTCCAAGTGATCCCCATAATACGTGCAATCTCTACACTGATATCAACAAAGCAGGGTGAGTAAATCTGTCAATAGCAATGTGACCTTGTGCTTGACCCTTGTGTGAGAAGGGCTTCCCAGGACAAGATGTTGCAAATGGAATTTAACACTCCCTAACATAAGATGCTATTGTGTGTTTTGTGCTTTTGGAGAGTGTATCTTTCTTCCTACTCCAAAGCGCTAACCTAGCTAAAGTTTGGTGTAATAGAACCCTAGAAAAGAGTTACTAGATAAATTTTACAATTACGCAGTGTTATTAAGAGCTGTTGTTTACTCAAAGGAAATGGAGATGAAACTTATGTTGTATGACTCTGACCCAACAATGCATGGATGAGAATGAAATATATCACATTTAGTTCAATGAATCCTATGTATGAGAGGGAAAAATAAAGTTTTCCAAATCAACCTTGAACTACAATGCAAAATTTCCTTAAAAATGCAAATGCAACAAATCACGCATCAATAACAATTCTCTATTGCTTCTTTTTCAATAATTTCAACAATTGATTTTCAATGTTTTTGAAGATGAAAAAGATTTTTTGAAAGAAAAAATTTTGTTCACTTTTCAAAAAGGACCCACCCCCTGATAGTGAGAGTACTGAAAATCAAAAACCAATGAACAAGCAATGATAAAAACCCAAACCACTCTTTCAATGAAAACAAAATAAAAAGCAAACCAATCTAGTCTTTTCAATTGCATAAGAAAAATGATCATTCAAACAATAAGAAAATGATAAAGACCAAGAAAACTCAACTTTCAACTAATCACCAGTCCTTAACTAATCAAACACACTCAGATTCTGAAATCAGAGAGCATGGTTTTGACAAGAAAAGTCAAGAAATGAAAGTCAAGAAAAAAGTGACAAGACAAGCCTTGGAAATCCTAAGACTATCCATTCATGAAAACGAAGACAAGAAAGACATCAATCAATGGTCCAAGAAACTCTTATGAGGTAGCTAGACTGATCTAGGCAGTTGAAGATGCCAAAACTCAAATCCAAAAGTTTGAAAAATTGGGTTCGCAGGCTGAGAGTGTTACATAGTGTGAGAACTAGGGATTTTCGCAGGTGACCCTTGAGCAGAGTGCGAGAACCTCACACTGAACCTAAAGGTAAGATGTGAACTTTATAGATTCCCGCAGGCTATAGTGAAGTGAAACGCAAGAACCTCTTAAACTAGTCAAATTTTTGGAAAATGAAAGAAAAATTGAAAAGGCCTCTGGACCCAGAGGGTCTATCAGGATATCTCGAAGACTCAGAGCTTGATAGGAAAGGAGAAAAGTAAAACAAGAGAAAATGGCCACAGAAAAATATCAAAATCCAAAAAGAAAAATGGGATGCTCCCCAGTGGAGTCGCCAATTTTGTTATTGGACTAATCGGTAGGTGCAGACACTAACATATCTCTCTAGATCCACCTATATCTAGAACAAAACATGACAGGACATGACTCTTTCCCTAAGTTTTGACCATTGAATTAGCTAGTAGGAAGGAACAAGTAACATACCTTAATATCGCTTCCTAGGGTCTCTGTTGCTCCCGCTTCGCTCTGGTGCTCTCGTGAGGTCAAGACCAAGACAACACAAACCAACCAAAGTGAAGATAGAAAAATATATTCAATAGTCAACCTATGTGTATGATCAAGGAATTACACAATAAAGTAGAAATAGATTTATGAGAAAGGGACATGCCACTGTATCATATTGATTGAAAGTAAAGATTACAACCTGATCGCCTTGATGTCGCAAGATTCCTTTCGATGGCTCTTGGCTCCAACACACACACTTGCTCAATCCTTGTATGAAGAAGATCAAATCCTCTTGATAGACTTGCTAGAGTCTCCAAGCTGTTGTTCAGGCTAAGTCCTTCACACAATTCTTTCACCAATTCTCCAATGAATCTTTCTTAACCTTTTCCATGAGAATTCCCTCAATATATAAGAGAGAATGAGTTAGTTACTTGGATAAGAATGATCCCACAATATCAGGGAATCCAATACAAGGATAACCATTCAGATTCCAACCCATCCTTATAGAATATTCCTTTCTAGAAACATCGAGAATTCATCTTTTTCCATGCTTTAGGAAGAGTTCGCACCCTAGCGGTTCAATACAGTGCGATAAGTTCGCACACCAACTTAAAGCAGCCTGTGAGAATCTGGTATTATCGCACCCTGGGATACTAGTAGCCTGCAAACCTTCTTCTAAAATGAGTTTTCTGGGAAGAGACGAAAGTAACTTTTCTCAGGAGAAAGTTCTTATGAAGAGCCTGAGTACACCATCATCAATACATCATCATGATGACCAAAATCATGGGTAACACCTATAAGTGTATAATAACAATTTTCACAATGAGGTTAGGTTTTATTGGTCTGATAGATCCAAAATATAGAAAAGGGAATTCATAGATTCTCATTATCACTGACTACTTTACAAAAGGGGAAGAATTTGTATCTTTGAATAATGTTGATTTATAACAATTGATCCTATTATTTAAGGATACTATTATTTCTGTATTTGGTGCTAATGAAAAATTTATAAAAGAAAACGACTCAATTTTCTTTGGGTCTAAATTCTCAAAGTTCTATGGATAAAATGATATTCTAATATGACAATCATCCAATTACTATCCTCAAGGAAATAACTAATAAGACATTGATCCAATTCCTAAAGAAGATAATTGCTTCAAATCAAAGAAATTGGCATAAAAAGTTGATAGATGTTATTTGGGTGAGTCAAATTACTCCAATGGGAAGCACTAGAGAGTCACCTTATACTATGGTATATATAAAGGAAGCTTATAGAATGCCTATACATCTAGAACTGAATTCACTGGCCATGGCTAGAAGAATTAAATACATGGAAGAAGACTCCCCTCTCCAAGATCAATATAATCAACTAATGCAATTGGAAGAACACAAAGCACAATCATTTACAACCATGAACGAAAGACAATAAATAATTAAGAGGAATTTTGATCAGATCACTACTATCAAATATTTTCAAAAATATCAATTGGTGCTACTGTTGAACAAAGAAAAGGAGAAACCATATTTTAATACTAAATTTGAATCTCTCTAGATTGATCTATATCATATTGATTTTTTTTTTGGTTTCAATTCTTACTTGACAAAGGATATGAATGAAACAATTTAAAAATTCCTTGTAAATGGGAAGTACCTCAAAATCTTATTTATGTAGTCTCAAGTTTTCCCCTTTGTACACAGTTTTTTACCTCTTTTGTTTCCCTCTCTATATATGCCCCCTCCACATCTCCTTTCTTTTTGTTTCCTTTTTTTCCTATTTTTTTGTTTTATTTGACTCCATTTCCCAATGGATAAGGATCTATGGATTCTCAACAAATCACAAGGGGTTACTATCCGACAGCTGGAACTGATTGTTAATCAACATTTGTTGATCAAAGATAGTGTCTTTTGATTATACTTCCTCTTTTTCATATCCTACACTTAGTCATTTTTCTATTTTTTCAGTTTGCAGGAAGTACACCACTCATATTCATCTCGAGTCCATAATCTTGCAACATGCAGGTCCATATTATTAACACTTAGTCAATTTTTTTTCATTTCGCCCATTTTTTAATTTTTATACTTATCTAATTTCTTGTTTGCGAGAGTTATGTTATGGGGTAAGTAATGTCTCAAAAGGTTGACACCTCACAAACCTGTATCCTTCAAATCCCTTCTACTCTAAAATGTCTCATATACTTCAAAATCACACAAAATGGACCATTTGGTGCTTAGCCTATTTCTTGATTGTATATTTGGGAGTCTCCCGCTTGTCTCCCCTTCCTTCTCTCGCATATCATAACCCATAAATCCTCAATCACCAAAACACACCTTGCATCACTCACTTTACACTTCATACTTTACCATTTCACCATTCATGTCGGTATGTGTTAACATTCCCAAAGAAACATTATAATCCTACTGCCACATCAGCTGGAAACCAATATGAATTAAAACCATTATTAAATAATGTGATTCTCACTTTAAATCCAAATAAAATCATGCAATTAACAAATTTCAAAAAAAGTGCCAAGCCATGTCGTATCAATGCAATATGTGAAAAATTTAGCAAGAAATTAAATCCTCACTATAAACTTTTGCTTCCACAGAATTGCCACCTATTCACTCAAATTAACCTTTTCCAAGTGATGGGTGCCTAAAATGACATACTTTCAACACTTGTCTATACCTTTTTTCTTAACATTTTTAGTTTATCACTTTCCTTTTTAATACTTCCATTATTTGGTTCTCTACATTTGTCACCAAAGGTACAAGTCCTACCCCATAAGCCATTATTATGTTATTTTTGCACAATTTTTAGGAAGGAACTCATTACTATAAATCACTAACATTGTTGCACAAGATATAGTGGGTGAAACACTCAAAGTAGATGAAACACCTCTCTGTTGCAACTCCAAAATGATACAGTTTCATGAGAAAATCAAGTTGATGCAATTACGGGCACAAAAACCAATTGCTGGAACTCAAGGTGCACTCGTGGTTGCTGCAGTTCCAGAAAAAAACAGTTACAACCGCAATCACTATTTTTGTGTTGTGACACCAAAAATAACTCACAAGACAAACAATCAATGATGTAGCTAGCAGTTGGGAGTCAACAATGGGAAATAATATCCATGAGGGAAGGTGACATAAGAAAAATAGGTGACTACGTGAATCAGTTACCTCAATTAGCATACGCCTAGAATTGAAAGAAGCTTTGTAACTAGATGAATATATGGATTCTCATGGCCATCCATCCGTTGTTTTTATAATTTTAGAATAGTAGTGGTATTTTATAAAGCCTCATCTCCCCAAGAGCCGAGGAGAGGAAATTATTATGGAAATTACATTTTTTTGTTATTGTATCTTTTCAAGCTACGAAAATATAATTTTGGTTTTAGATTTCTACTTGCATGTTGATGTATTGATTGATCATGTGAATCTGGTTCCTTAATAGAGTACCTCACCGAAGGGGGTAGGCCCCCCTGCTTAGTCAGGTGCTACATGTAACAATCATGTTAGAATTATCATTTTACTTCTGTATAATTTATTCTATCATTCGTTACTTTCAATTGTTGTGATTTCAGGTCCCTATCTTTATTCACATGTTGTGTATGATTTATGTTCTGCTATCATTATAGAATCATAATATAGTTCACATTTTTCAGAATTATCTTTCAGTATGCTATAATACTCAATCTATGGAACAATGTTATGATTTATGAGTGGTTTAGTTTCCTAAGTTAAACACATTGTAACATCACAATCATTCTTCACTTTTCATTGCTACAACTCGTGTATCTTCAAGTTTTTGTTATAACAAAATTTGTTTGTTGTGATTCACATTGTTGTAACACAATTAGATTTATTTTTGTGTTGCAGCTCTATTGCTGCAACTCTTCTTGCAACTTCACTTATTGTGTTTATTGTCTGATTCTCTTTAGGTTTAGTCTTTACAGTTTTAGATTGATGTTATTAGATCAATATTTAATTGAGGATACACTTCAACAACTGATTTTCGATTTTAAATATGTTGAAAATGAATTGTTTGATGCAAAAACCAAGAATGAAACAAAAGTTTCTCCCATGTGGGGGTGCATCAAACTATGGTTAAAGAATACATTGATCAAAATAACTGAACCAAATCAACATAAATAAATTACTACCCTTAGGGAATCTCCATTTGATTACTCTATAAAAGGGACTTCAACAAGAAAATGAAGGTTCAATGTTTTCCATTACAGTAAGTCAAGTAGTCATATTTTTTAAGTATTTACTTTTTTTTATAATTTAGCATTCACCTAACCTTTCATGTTTCATGATTTTTGATAACCAAAGTTCAATTCCTAACTATGTCTTCTTTATTTCTTCCAAGTATTTATTTTATTATTTGTCCACAAGATATCCATCACAGTTCGTTTAAGATGAATTCATTTAATTTTATAAATATTATATACATTCCTAAAAACATTTGTATATTTTGCAGGATCCCCAAAGAACTATTCAGAGCACATGTGTAGTGATTTCTTTGACTTTGAGTCTTGAGATTGATATTTCAATTAATGTGTCTATGAAAATCTATTTGAGTTTCAATCACAAAATAATGTTAAGTTATCTAAAAATGTGGTCTATATTTCTTATTCTGTCAAATAATGTGCTCTACTTTGATTATGCTATGATGGAAATGCAATCACTTTTATGGTTTACAATCTCGTACAATATTGTAAATAATATTCATTTATGAATGGGTCTGGTCCTTTGTTAGGTGTTCTTTGCATGTGAATATTTATTTCCTTAAAGTCTAGTCTTTTATAGAATTCTTTGTAAATTTTGTATTTTATTTAAAGAGGATACCACCTCTATAAAAAAATAGGGGGATTTATCCTCACGATGTTATATTTAAGACCTTGAATAATCTTTCATATCAACAAAGATGTACATTTAGTTCAAGGAACATGGTAGAACTGATAGGGATTCCATTCTCAATATGTTCTCTTAGTTGATATTTGGAAATTTTCCACTAGAGTAATCAAAATTCTCTCCTCAAACACCTTTACTAAAGTTACTAGACAATTATGAAAAGAGATTAAGCCTTGCCAATTTATTAGAAAAGGTTTTCATCAACCCCTTCATTGTTTATTATTACAATTAATGCTATAGGGTATTTTCTTGAAGTTATTGGAGTCCAAGGTCAAACATGATGAAATATCCATTTCTAATGGCTCACTTATAGTAAAGTTAATTGATAGATGTGAAAAGATATTGAGCCTTACCAATTTATTAGTCGAGGTTATCATTTGGCGCCTTTATTGTATGTTATTATAGTTAATACTATAAGGTATTTTATTGAAGTTGTTGTAGTCCAAGGTCAAATTTGATGAAATCTCCCTTCCTAATGGTGCATAATGATTAAATATTCATTTTTTTGATGATTCGGTTGAAGGTGCAATGCACAATATTAAGTTAGTGCAATTTATCTAGTGACTTTAAGGTACAATTGTTAAGCCCTAAATAGTGGCTCATTACCCCTTAATTGGGGTATATTACCTTATTAATGTTATTTTATTTATGTCGCCTTTATTCCATTAGTTGTAATTATACCTCCTAGTCTCTTATATATACCAAGGAGACATTTTCATTTTGAATCATCTGGTAATTGAACATTTATGTGGGAATAAGGAGGTTTCCCCCTCGAAGAGGATTATTATTTGAATTTCTATCTTTTTCAAGGAGTTGAGTACTTATTCTGAGGTTTTTCTATGCTACATTGATATTTGGTTCCTAACATATGGTATCAGAGCTCAAAGTCATTGCAGAATTTTCACTATAAAAACGTTTATGTAATGTTTCAGACCCTGAAGTCTAGAGGATATTTAGATAAATTAGTAAGTTATATGTGGTAAAAATTTCAGATTCCGGTTCATCCTACATTTGTAGATACACCGTGTGGAAGATAGGGTATCTAACTAGTCCTATTGACTAGTCTCAAGCAGGTTTTCCAGGTAAAAAAATAATAACTTCTTCCTAGAGTATCCAAATTGAGTGATATTGGTTGCATTGGACAATGGACATTCTGTAGTATTTCTGGTATGAGTTTCATAATTGTATATCAATTATTTTATGCGGGGCACACTATACAAGTGAGATCTCTAGGAAAGGACAAAAATCAGAAAGTTGTGGGGAAGTTACCATAAATTCCACTTGGCACATCCAATTTTGATAATACCTGTGGCATTGCAGAGAATAGATATTAGAGACCTACAAAAAAGAAAATTTCATACTCAGAAGGGTTGAAATTTTTGAGATACAATAAAAGGAATATTATCCGGTAGAACCACCTCAAAATCAAGGTTTAAAGTGACACTTGGCCAACATGCCACTAAAAAAGGGAACTTCTACACCAAATAAGCCTCCAGACAATCCTACTTGGAATCTTGATGAAGGTGAAGAAATGTGTAGGGACATAAATGATTTACAAAAAAAGACAGTAACAAAATATGAACTACAAGAGATGGAAGCTAAGTTGGAGGCAAAGATGGATGGTTTAAAAGAGGATATCTTAGAAGTATTGAAAAATATCGTAATAGAGAGGATGCCTGAAAGTGAAAATGTATCCCATGAAATTCATGATGAGGACATAAGGAAGGTGAATCAAGAATGGAGAAACTCCAACTTTGGGTTGAAGACCAACCACATTCCTAAGATCGATATGAGGAAGTTTCATGGCAAGGACCCTATCACATGGATACTTCAGATGGAGCAATTCTTTGATCTACATAATGTGCCACATACACAAAAGGTACGGATTGCTTATTTATATTTAGAGCCCAATCAATTCGCATGGTACAAATGGATTTGTTATCGCAAATCACTCGTCACTTGGACAATTTTCACAGAATAAATGATAGCACACTATGAGGATGCAAGGAGAAATACCTTATTTAGCCAATTGATAAATATCAAGCAAAAGGGGTAAGTTACAGAGAACATTGAGAACTTCCAAAGATTGAATATAAAGGTAAAAGATATTCCAGATGAGCACTTTATTGATGTATTCATAGGAACTTTAAGAGATAAAATTCAACATCAGGTTTACCTTTGGGAACCAAAATCATTGGAGAATTCATTTAGGGTGGCAAGAAATGTTGAAAGTAAAAATATGGCCATGGCTACAAGAAGGACCAATCCTAACATATATAGAGAGAATAGTACTCCTTCTTCTAAAACACCTCAACCTACAAGGTTGACACCTCAACAATTGGAGAAAAGAAAAGCAAAAGGTTTATGCTTTAATTGTGACAACAAGTACAGTAAGGGACATAAGTGCGGTGAGAAGAAATTATTCTACATATATTGAGAAGAGGAAGAAGAACAAGAAAAACAACAAGAACCATCTCAAGATGAAAACCTAGAATCAATTTCATTTGAAGAGTTGACTCCCACGACATCGTGTAATGCATTGGTTGGAATTAGCACTCCTCAAACCCTCAAGATTGAAGGATATATCAAAAATAAAAAGGTAATAGTCCTAATTGATTCTGCCAGTACTCATAATTTCATTCACAATAAATTAGCCAAAGATCTCAATTGCTTTGTATATCCAGCACCAGAGTTTCAAGTAATTATTGCAGATGGAGGAACTATCAATTGCTCAAGAAAATGCAATAAGATCAATATTACTATGGGGGAATATGTAATGAATAGTCCAATGATTGATATACCCATGGGTGGTGTTGATGTTTTACTAGGAATACAATGGTTACAATAATTAGGAACAATGGCTTTTAATTTTCAATAAGTTTTCATGAAATTTTCATTGGAAGGAAAAGAAATTGAGTTAAGAGGTATCACAGGGGAACCCAGTAAGGTGATAATCTCTAATGGAATGACAAAATTATTGAAAAAGGGGCATCAAGGTGTTATTTCACAACTATGCTCACTAGATGATTTAGAATCGGATCTAGGAGCCTAACAGGGCTAAAAAAGGCTCAAAAATGAAAGTTCTTAGAATTCAACAAAACCAATCCCATTGCGTCCTTCTCATTCTCTTGATTCTGGCCATATATTTACTTTCTCAAAATAGACTCTGGATGTGAAAAATATCGCACGACAATCAGATTCTTCTATGGCAAAAGTCAATGGTCAACTGGCAAATGAATAAGTGCCACATGGCCCAGACATGGGCAGCCACATGGCACTTCACTACTGGTTGGTATGTAAAAAGTATTTGGGGGTCCATGGGATTTGAACCTCTGACCCATGGCTAGCTCCAAGTCTTTGGAAAAGTTCAAATACCAACCTGCCAAAGTCAAATTGGTGAAAAAAACCCACTTTTCTATAGTTTTGTGTTCAAATGTCCAAAGGAGGGCACAAGGGGGCTAGGGCTAAGCCCCAACAAGAGGTTTCATGATAGGTGCATGCCAAAGGGATAATTCTAGGTGCACCCAAGGGGAAGATTAGCCCAGATCACATGAATGGCGCCCCAAAATCAAGAGCTACAGTTAAGGGGGCTAGCGCCTAAGCACTTGGAGCGTTGGCACTTGTCCATGTGGCCCCATATGACCTAGTAAAGGGGGCGCATGCCCTGTTAGAAGGGGATAATCTATATTTTTGGTTAAAAGTGGGTTTTTAACATTACAAAGTGGCTTTTGACTGATATTATGCCCAAAAAATGGAGATTTTGGCCATTATTGGGAGATATTGGGCTCTTTTTGAGCCCAGATTTTGGGAGGAAGTTGGGGATGGATAACCAAATTTAGATCTATAAAATCCAGGCCTATTTGAGTCCATGAAGGATAGTCAAATAATATTTATTCTAAATGGAAGCCAAGCCAAAGCCATTTTTATGCAGGGAAGTTGTTGAGGAGCAGACGCTTGCGAACCATTTTCAGGAGCTACACTCAGTCTTTTTCAATGTCGTCAGTTGTGTTAGATTTATGAGGTCAAGTAGAACACAGTGAGACTAGTATGAGATCCATTTGATGTATTTTTTCTATACCATACAAGAATTGAATAATTAATAAAGAAGCTTCCCCGAGTGAGACAAAGGCCTGGAGACGTAGGCAATTTTGTGTGGAACTCCGTTATCAATTCTCTTGTGATGGTTTGTTGTTATTATTGCTTCAGTTCAGATCTTTATATTGTCTTTTGGCTGCTATGTTTCCTCATTAAATTCATCCTCTTTCAGTCATCTTCTTAAATGGTTAATTAACACATGCAATTAATAACTCAACCACAATCATTAAAAGATCTTTCTAGATTAAGTGGTATCAGAGCTAGTTGACGTTTGGATTTGAGTTTTGCATGTTAACAAGGGAAAAGATACAACGTGGTGAAGACAAGATTGTTGTAGAGAATCCATTAATTGGATTGAGAAAGAGAGATTCTCATAGCGAGAATATGGCATCAGAAGAAGGGCTTTCTCAAGATGAGAAAGATTTCTAGAAAAATTTCCTTGCTATGTCAGAGATGGTGAAAGTTTTGTACGAGGATTACTTGGAACGAAAGAGACCAGTTTTGGGTGAATCTTCAAAGGGAAAAAGTGAAGAGGAAGAGGATCATCCTCAGATTCCTCCTTCACCTCAATCATCACCTCCTTCTTCTCCTTCTTCTTCAAGTTCAAGTTCTAAATATAATTCAAAGAAACATGTTTATAAGCATAAGAATGAAATGTCATTGTTAAAACTTGATGTTAAATTTAAGTTACCCATATATGATGGTGAAGTAAATGTAGAGAAAATTGACAATTGGATCAGGTAGATGGAGGTTTACTGCAGTGTGCAACAAATCAAGGATGAAGCCACACAAATCAAGTTGGCATCTTTGAGACTTGCAGGTACAACTCTCATCTGGTGGAAAAGCAAGTTGCAAAATGGAATGCAACAAGTGGGTAATGTATTTCCATCATGGAAAAGCTTCATTTATGAACTTAGGAAACAATTCTATCCTTTGGGTTATAAAGAAAAAGCATTAATTGAATGGTAATATTTAAAACTAAGAAAAGGACAAGCATTGCAAGAGTATATAGATAGCTTTCATAAGATGGAATTTATGTTAGATATCCCATTACATACACAAGAAGCTCTTATGAAGTATATAGGAGGTTTACCTGCACATATTAGAAACATTGTATTCATGTTTGGACCCACTAAACTTGATGAGTTTTATGTTCAAGCTACGTATATTGAAGTAGGAAAAGCAGGCGTGTCAGGGGAATCATCGTCTTCAAGGAAAGAGGGCAAGAGGAAATGGCATGGAAAGAATTCAAATGAAGTGGTGAGAAAGGAAGAGAATCCCTCTTGCAAGCATTGCAAGAAAGAGGGACATGATGAGAATGATGTTGGCAGTTTCATCCCAAGAAGAGGCCAAAGTGGTTCAAGGAAAAGAAGGGAATTCAAATAGTGGTGGCGACAACAAGACCCACAGACTTGGGATCGGATTCAGGTGATGAATCAAAGATCTCATTGGTTGGTATGACAGGTAAAATTGGTAAAGGCATTGATTGTAGAAGCAACTTCTTTCATGTAAGGGTAATCATGTGACACACTAAGATAGACACATTAATCGACAGTGGATCTCAATCTAATGTAATCTCAGAAGAATTGGTTAAGTAATTGGGGTTAAAAACACAAGTACATCATAAGCCTTACACACTTAAATGGATAAGCAATCATCATCAAATGCACATAACAAAGAAGTGCACAATCAAATTTGAAATTTCATCTAAGTATGTGGATGAGATAACATGTGATGTAGTGTCGTTAAATGAATGTGGAATGGTCTTAGGTAGTCCATACTTATATGATCGTAAGGAAATCTTCTACAGGACAAAGAATCAATATCAATTAACCAAAGAAAATCAAGATTATGTGGTTCATGCTCATCATGTTAAGGCAAATAAGACACTTCAAATAATGGAACAATTAAAGAAGGCAGTGCAAGAAAGCAACAAACCAATAATTGTTTCAAATAAAGTAATCAATCTTAAGCAAGAATAGGAAATGATTGTTGAATGGAAAATCAATCATAAGTTGCTTCAAGATAAGCTCATGTCGTGCAAATATTACAAGTATATCAGTTCACTTGCAGTTGTCTTTTTTATGCTATCATTAGTAATGTTGTATACATGGATGATAGTGGCTTCAGTAAGATGTAAGAGGGTTCAAATGGCTAACAATATACTGTCAGTTGTCATGATTGTGTTACAGTTGATCTTGATGAGACAGGTGCACAGGACAGAGTTCCAAGATAGAGGACAAGCTAGGTGGCCTATCCTGAGCTTGTTGACTGGTCAGTAACCTTTTGGGGACCAAAAGGTCCTTTAGTGGGGAGGTGTGATCCAGAATCGGATCTAGGAGCCTAACAGGGCTAAAAAAGGCTCAAAATGAAAGTGCTCAGAATTCGACAAAACCAATGCCATTGCATTCGTCTCATTATCCCAATTCCAGCCATATATTTACTTTCTCAAAACAGACTCCGGATGTGAAAAATATCACACGACAATCAGATTCTTCTATGGCAAAAGTCAATGGTCAACTAGCAAATGAATAAGTGCCACATGGCCCAGAAATGGGTAGACACATGGCACTTCACTACTATTTGGCATGTAAAAAGTATTTGTGGGTCCATGGGATTCGAACCTCTGACCCATGGCTAGCTCCAAGTCTTTGGAAAAGTTCAAATACCAACCTGCCAAAGTCAAATTGGTGAAAAAACCCCACTTTTCTATAGTTTTGGGTTCAAATGTCCAAAGGAGGGTGCAAGGGGGATAGGGATAAGCCCCAACAAGAGGTTTCATGACAAGTGCACACCCAAGGGATAATTATGGGTGCACCCAAGGGGCATATTATCCCAGATCACATGAATGGTACCCCAAAATCAGGAGCTACAATTAAGGGGGTTGGTGCCTAAGCACTTGGAGTGCTGGCACTTGGCCATGTGGCCCCGTATGACCTGGTAAAGGGGGTGCATGCCCTGTTAGAAGGGGATACTCTGTATTTTGGGTTAAAAGTGGGTTTTTAACGTTACAAAGTGGATTTTGACTGATATTATGCCCAGAAAATGGAGATTTTGGCCATTATTGGGAGATATTGGGCTCTTTTTAAGCCCAGATTTTGGGAGGAAGTTGGGGATGGATAACCAACTTTAGATATATAAAAACCAAGCCTATTTGAGGCCATGAAGTACATTCAAAGAAAATTTATTCTGAAGGGAGTCCAAGCCAAAGCCATTTTTATGCAGGGAAGTTCTTGAGGAGCAGACGCTTGCGGACCATTTCTGGGAGCTACACTCAATATTTTTAAGTGCCATCAGTTGTGTTGGATTCCTGAGGTCAAGGAGAACATAGTGAGACTAGTATGATATCCATTTGATGTACTTTTTCTATATTGTACAAGCATTGAATAATTAATAAAGAAGCCTCCCCCACTGAGACAAAGGCCCGGAGACGTAGGCAATTTTGTGCCGAACTCCGTTATCAATTCTCTTGTGATGGTTTGTTGTTCTTATTGCTTTAGTTCAGATATGTATATTTTATTTTGGCTTCTATGTTTCCTCATTAAATTCATCCTCTTTCATTCAGCTTCTTAAATGGTTAATTAACGCATGTAATTAATAACTCAACCACAGTCATTAAAAGATCTTTCCGGATCACTAGATGTTCAAACATCTAAGCCACCTATTCCTCTAGATGTCCAAGGGATCATTAATAATAATTCCAAAGTATTTGAAGATATTCCCAAAGGTATTCTACCCACTCGAAATCATGATCATGATAGTCACCTAATTACTGGGAGTGTTCCTCCTAACATCAGGCCATACAGATACCTTTATGCTCAGAAGAGTGAAATTGAGTGCATGGTTGAAGAAATGTTAGAGGTTGGCATTATTAGACCTATCCAAAGTTCTTACTCTGCATCGGTGGTAATGGTATTCAATACATATGGCTCATGGCATATGTGTCCAAATTATAGAGAGATGAACAAAATCACTATTAAAGATAAGTTTTCCATTCCCATAATTGATGAATTGTTAGATGAACTACATGGAAAAATCTATTTCATAAAGTTGGATCTTCATTCAGGGTATCATCAGATTAGAATGAAGGAAGAAGATATCCCAAAAACAACATTTCTAACTCATGAAGGCCATTATGAATTTTTGGTCATGCCTTTTGGCCTTACAAATTCACCTTCCACATTCCAAGGGTTGATGAATTCCATTTTCAAGCCCTTCCTTCAAAAATTTGTGTTACTATTTTTTGATGATATACTAATCTATAGCAAGTCTTGGGAAGATCATGTGTGACATGTTGACAAGGTGCTAAAACTACCAAAGGACCAACAAATGTATGCCAAACCATCCAAATGCTTCATTGGAGTGAAGGAGGTAGAATACTTGGGTCATATTGTATCTCATGAAGGTGTCAAGGTAGACCCTAACAAGATTAAGGCCATGATGAACTGGTCGATTCCCAAAATATTGAAGAATCTTAGAGATTTTTTTGGTTTGACAAGTTACTACCGCAAGTTTGTTCGACACTATGGAAGAATAGCAGCACCATTAACACAACTAACTAACAAGGATGCATTTTCATGGACTCTAGAAGCAACTAATGCTTTTGAAAAACTTAAAGAGGTGATGTGCAAAGCTCCTATCTTGACCACTCCAGACTTCACAAAAACCTTTATTGTGGAATGTGATGCCTCAGGAAATGAAATTGGTGTTGTCCTAATGCAAGAAGGCAGACCCTTAGATTTTGAAAGTTTACCACTCAAGGGAAAGGACTTACACAAACCCATTTATGAGAACGAAATGATGACAATGCTACATGCATTGAAGAAATGGCATCCTTACCTAATAGTTAGGCACTTCAAGGTCAAAACAGATCATGATAGTCTTAAATTTTTCTTAGAACAAAGACTATCTTCAGAAGAACAACAAAAATTGGTAACCAAGATATTGGGTTATGATTTTGAAATCGTCTATAAAAAAGGGAAGAAAAATATTGTGGTAGATGCACTCTCAAGGAAGGATGAATATGTTGAGGCCTTTCTCTATGCGATCTTGATCATCCAACCCAATTGGATAATAGAAGAAAATGATGAATGGAAGAATGATGAAAAAGTTGGACTCTGATTCAAAGGTTGCAACAGGATTCTAGTACATCATATACATTTACATGGAAAAATGATTCACTATGGTACAAAGATCGCTTATATTTATGTAAGAACTCCCAACTCAAATAAAATTTACTATTGGAATTGCACACCTCTCCAGTAGGAGGGCACTCAGGATTTTTAAAATCCTACCATAGGGTCAAGAAGAATTTTTTTGGGGATGGACTTAAAACTGAAGTTCAAAGGTTTGTGGTAGAATGTTTGGTTTTCCAACAAAATAAGGTGGAAACAATTAAGACCCTAGGTCTTTTACAACCATTAGCCATCCCAAGTCAGCACTGGAGGAGGTTTCCATGGATTTAATCACAGGGTTACCGAAGTCTGAAGGAAAGAGTGTCATCATGGTGATTGTTGATAGAATGACCAAGTACACACACTTTTGTTCACTCTCTCATCCCTTCAAAGCTAGTACAATTACCACTACATTCATGGAGACAGTTCAAAAGCTACATGGCAGCCCAAAGATTATTGTAAGTGACAGAGATCCCATCTTCACTGGACATTTTTAGACAGAATTATTTTCTTGTTTGGGTACTTAATTGTCTCATAGCTCATCCTATCATCCCCAATCTGATGGAAAAATCGAGATAGTGAACAAATATATGGAAGGATACCTTCATTTCTTTGTCTCTAATAAACAAACACAATGTTTCAAATGGTTACCCTTGGTAGAATGGTGGTATAACACTTCCTTTCACACTGCAACAAAAATGACATCATTTATGGCACTCTATGGATACCACCCTCCTTCCATCACTTCTTATCTAAAAGAAAAATCTAAGGTTTAAGCAGTGGAAGATCACATCGAGCATCAACAACAAGTTCTCCAAATATTAAAGGACAACCTGACCATGGCACAAAATCGCATGAAACAACAAGCAGATCAACATCATAGTGAAATGAGTTTTGAAGTAGGGGATTGGGTGTTTTTAAGACTACAACCGTACAAACAGATGTCCCTCAATCAAGATACTAAGGATAATAAATTATCACCAAAGTACTATGGCCATTATAAGGTGTTGCAAAAGATTGGTACTATGGAATACAAGTTGGAGTTTCCTGCATCTTCACGAGTACACCCAGTTTTCCATGTTTCATGCTTAAATAAGGTTATAGGGGACAAGATCCCAGTTCAAACTATATTTCCATAACTTGATGAGGAAGGAAAAATCATATTGGAGCCTGAAGCCATCACTGACACAAGAATTCACTAGCTAAGCAATAGATCCATTTTAGAGTATCTCATTAAATGGAGGAAACTATCGGCTGAAGATTTCACTTGGGAAGATGAATCCTTTATACAGAAGCATCCATATTTATTCAAGCATTGAAGACAACACTTGTCTCAAGGGGAGGGGCATGTTAATCCCTAAATAGTGGCTCATTACACCTTAATTGGGTCATATTACATTAGTAATGTTATTTTATTTATGTCGGCTTTATTCCATTAGTTGTAATTATACCTCCTAGTATCCTATATATACCAAGGATACATTTTCATTTTGAATCATCTAGTAATTGAACATTTATGTGGGCATAAGGATGTTTCCCCCTCAAAGAGGCTTATTATATGAATTTATATCTTTTTCAAGGCGTTGAGTACTTATTCTGAGGTTTTTCTATGCTATATTGATATTTGGTTTCTAACAACAATACATAGCCTTTACACTTTAGTAACATTTTTGGAACCATTACAAGTAAGGAGAAGACAAAGGCTCTCATATTATGACAAGAATTTGTCCTTACTTAGATTAAGATAAAATGGAATCCCATCAAATCAAGGCATATAAACAACTATTTAGGAATCAAATTTGAATCTAATGTTTTTGTAAAGGTTCTCTAAGATTGGATTTTGCACAAAATCAATAATATGCTTTAACGTTAGGAAACCTGACATTCCTCTTGCAAGTTAAGTAACCATCACAGATAAAATCCTAGCAAGAAGTTATGATTAGATCGAGTCAAGGAGTAGACTATTGGGTTTTTATTATTGTTGATATGACATATGCACATCTGATTAGATGTTATGATGATTGATCTTATTTATGACATGATTCATTGACGATGTAGGCTGATGATATCTTGACAACCAGAATCACATGTGGAGTAGAGGGGTCATGCACAACTACCAAATACGTTGAGGGAGAGGTGTGGAAAACAACCCTGCCACAACCTACTAGCACTCTCGTCGTGGCTTGAACTGTGGGTTAACAATTACCTAGTTCGAGAAGACCCACGATGTCGTGAGGGAAGACTGCAACATTCTCTTATGATGATTCTAAGGGGCACACAATAAGGTAGGGGCATTATTCCTTAGAGGCCCTTAGTCTCCCACAAGATCATGTGGTGAAGTATTGACTACAGGGGTTTCTGATTTCTACCAAGTCAGTAAATAGGTGAGTGCCACCCTTGGAGCATGTAGTGCGTCCTGAAGGACATGTCATCCAAGAAAAATAGGAAGAGGTGAGTGGCACCCTTGGAGCACGTAGTATGTCTTGAAGGGCATGTCGCACAAGAAAAATAGAAAGAGGCGAGTGGCACCCTTGGAGAACATAGTGCATCCTGAAGGGCACGTCATGCAAGGGAAACATATTGAGGTGAGTGGCACCCTTGGAGCACCTAGTGTGTCCTGAGGGGCACGTCACATTGTTAACTAATAAGTGAATAAACCTAGATGGCCTTAGAATGAATAATGTGATAAGAAATATTTAAAAACAATTTCCCTAATAAAATGTCGTTGAGTCTAGGAAATTAAAATCTAGGTCTAAGTGATACTTGTGGTAAAATAATAATAATATTCATCATTAAACATGTGACGAAAAGGGGGTAAGAAATTCAATTAATTTATTAAAATCAAATTATATTGAGGGATTAAAATTTTGAAAGGGAATTGATTTTTTTTTCTACTTATGCTCATTAAAATTTATTAATTAAAAGGAAGGAGGGGTAAAAAGGTAATTTTCTACACTTGCTAATTTGAGTTTTAGATAAAAAGGGAAAAGAGGGAAACTTAAAAAGAATTAGGAAACTAAGGGAAAAAGGGGGAAACATAAGGAAAAAGAAGAATGACTGACTTAGTAAGGAATCTTTCCTTTAAGAACTTTCTAAATTGAACTCAACTAGGAATTTAGTAAGGGATTAAGTCATTAAAATGGGTAAGGGAATATGGGGACACCTCAGAGCGATTCTAGGAATGATTTTAGGTGGGTGAGGGAAATAGGCGTAATTAAAGAATTAATGAAATTAGTTTCTGGTGCAACGAAGGGGATGGGTGGCATGTGTACGGGGGAGGATTTTTCTAAATTAATTAATGAAAATTAAATTAAATGGGAAATTGGGAAACAAATCACTTAGAAACTCTATATTGAGGATGGAGGAGGAGTATGGATCTCTTCTAGGATGCGTAATGTTACGCTGCAGAATTTTTGACTTGACTGACTTATCTTGTGGGAGTTGGGATACCTAGCTCAATGACGAGTGGTAGCTTGACCTTGCAAGGCGAGCTGGGAGCTAGTTGTTCTTGGCTTAGTGTGTGTTGCCCCTTTGTGACTCAGGGGGATAAGGGGGAAGAAGGGTACCCCTAGCATTGGATGGGAGGTACCGATGAAGTCAAAATGGTCGGAAAGCGGGAGAGGGATAGAGTGCACAAGACAACAACTTGGAGTGATTGACTTGGGATATGGTACGCATGATTTTATTTTGAATGGTAGAGTAATATTGATCTCACAACTTCATTACTGTACTTTTATTGTGCAAAGAAAATTGTTTTACTTAGAGTTTTTAATAGAGAACTTAAAATCATCATAGTTTTATGCTCGTTGCATTGATTTAATCTCCTTGGCCACCGATCCTTGATTGTTGTGATTGTTCTGTTGTTTTATTCATTATTGAAGAGTTTGTGTTTTAACTTTCATCCTCATCCCTAGATCATCAGTCCATGCCTGAGTAGTCGGTCAAGAGCCGAATCGATGGTCATCACTTCAATGCATAGCAACCTGCAGATTCTAATGTGTTTCTTTTCTATGCATGGATGATGAGAAAAGGATTTTTTTTTTAGTTGTCTACCCCAATTGATTGTTTCAGGCTGAATGATTGTCTTGTGCCCTCTTGCGATTGAATACCTCTACTTATTGTCCATCCTTTCTCTCTGTGAACAACTTAATGCTCTCTGCATTTTAAATCATATAGGGACTTCATTGCTGTCCACTTGAATGACAACGTTATTTACTTTATTTCTCTATGTTTGACAATGATTTGAATTTTCTTTAAGGTGCGATGGTGATGTTTTTTACTGTGTAATGGTCAAAAGTCATTAATTTTATTATGACGATTATAACTTTGACTACAATTTATTATATTCGGTCAGTGATCCTTTCTTCGTAGAATTCAATCCCCCTTAACATTTGTGACAACGTTCTAATAACCAGACTGTGTGTTTCCTTGAATGAGAATGATGATGATATAACTTGTCTGCATTTTTATTTAACTTTGTGTTTTATTACATCCTTTTGCTCTGCATTTTTCTATGCTTTTAATTGTTTAACTTTATAATTTCTCTGTGATTGGGTTGATAAATCTTTGCAACCTTTCATTATTGTCTCCCAGTTTTTAATGGAAAATCTCAGTGTCTGATGTTGTCCAACGTTGAGGTGGGGTGACACTCTGCATTTTATTCCAGTGTTGAGAGCTTATCCTTTGTGTTTTTATTGTTAGACCACTGCTTCCACCCCTGCTCCTCTAGGATTTTGATCAACTTGTACCCCATGAAAATTTGAGCCAATACCTAGTTCCTATGCAACGAATCCCCCTTCCATTTTACCCAGTGATCCCATCTATTAACCCAACATTTTATACTTAACTAGATGATTCTTTAGAGAGAAAATTTATTATAGTAATCTTAATTTGTAGTGATTTTTATTGTATGGTTGTGCTGACTTATATAGAGACTTCCTTATGAATTAAGTTTATAGGCTGTGATGTTAAGGTGCAATGATTTATTGTTAGCATGACTATGTTGAGACATGAAATGATTTCATTGACCGTAATCACACAGACATAAGTTTAATGTGACAACTTTATCCTTTATTCAGTTTTCATTTTATATGTATAATGATAGCATTAATCCATAGTGTTTTGATAGCGATTCATATAGCTTTTAATACTTCTGGGTCAACGAATTTATGTAATGATTTTAGTGATAGCAAGGTAATTTTACACATAGATATTTTTGTATTATACCTTGAAAGGAAGCCAGTGATTACATAGAATGACTATGAATTTAATTAGTAGTTGGGATGGTAGGAAGCGACTTCAGGGATATAGTGACCCTTTTAGCAATTCACCTTAATTGATTTTTTATTGACGACTATATGGAAGGACAACGTTCCTTCACTTTTCACGTTTTTGGTAGGTGAATATTTGTTGGGTATCCGCGTGTAGCCTTTATGTATATCCACGGTTGTAATTACTAACCACATTGATAGAAACTCTACAATGATATCATTTATGTAGTTATGTCAAGGTTTACTCTCATCAACGTTTTATTTCTTTCCAAGTTTTAAATTCTACCAAGTTAATCTATATCAACGTCTTATTTTAGAAATTATAACAGTTTTGTAAGTAAATTATAATAGTCTTATTTCAACATCTTATTTCAGTAAGTAATTATAACAGTCTTATCAATGTTTTATTTCAGTAATTATAACAGTTATAACAGTTCTATAAGTAATTATAACAGTTTTTTTTTTCAGTCATGTACTTATTCTTATTATATAAACTTTAAATGTGTGTAGTTTCCTTACTTTCCAATGTAACCCTTATTGGGATCAGCTTTTAAAAGGTGTAATGTGATCATTTATTCTGCATCTCCTTCTCTTCACTTTTAAAATTTTAACTTTATGCTTAAAACTAGAATTCCATTGGAGAGAAGTAGATAAGTCTTCACAGAAGTTGATAAACATGTGGGCTTGAAATTGAGTTCTTCCATTGCTTAAATTTTGGTGAGATTCCAATTTCCCTTGACCTAGCGCTAGTTGCCTAACTCGGTTCTCTCTTTTTTTTTTTTATCTTTTCTCTATATTTATATAAATGGTTAAGAAACGCCCAATTTTTTCTTTCACTATATAAAGATTAAAATAACAAACCCTTTTACACGAAGTTTATAATTATTACTCTATTATCTCTATTTTAATGTGCGAGAGACCCTATTGAGAAAAAGGATGTCTCTTAAGACAACAAGAACCCGTCGACTAGGGTGAAACTTAGTCAAGGGATGATAGGCATCTTGCATCTTGTCGACCTATTCCTTGGGGGTGAGGTGTAGTCTTCTTGTCAGTTATTTCGGATCCTAGCGAGTTGGATTTTTCTTGAGTCCTTGGCCCATATAGGTTATGTGCACTAGGTTTATTGTCATGACTATTTCCTAGGGACGACATTATTCCCAATGAGGGGATCATGGTGCGCCCTATTGGATAGAGGCGAATGATATCTTGGCTGGAGTCTATGCTTTATGTTGTGGTTTTTTTTTATCATTGCAAGTTGTTGTTGGTGCTTGGGTTACAAAAACTTCCTACGTTGGTGGCACACCATAGAGGTCTAGTGACTGGTCATTGATGCCAAGGTTTCGAAATTGTGGAGGTTGTCCCTATATTGTAGGAGTTGTCATGTTGTGTGTCGGGCGGGTAGTCATTTATTCTTTTGGTTTACGCATGTTTCACCTAGTTTCTCATGGTGCTAGTGTGTGGAGTCATGTCTGTTACTTGATTTGCATGCTTGTGTTCATCGATAGGTTGTGTGATTCAACTAGTTGTCATCGTTTCCTTCCTTCCCAAAAAAGAAAAAATCTCTTTCTTCTTCGCTTATAGTCGTAATGACAGGGGACCTTACATACAGTATCAGAGCAGGTTCAACCTTGCGACTGTGGATCACCATGCTTTCCACATAAGTAAACCCTTGAGTAATAACCTAACATTGTTTAAACTTTAACATGTCCCTACAGTGATCACAATTAGAGGACACCTCAGAGGTTCGCAACATGGTGCTATGAAAGGAAGTGAAATGCCTCCAAAAGTGTCACATCCTCGGGGTCTAACCTCGAGGGGAGAACAAGCCCTTGGGATGCATTCAAATATGGTAAGGGATGATGTTGGTATAACAAGGTCCTTCTAGATATTGTCAGAGACCTTGATTCACCATATGCACTGAGATGAGGATAGGGTGCCTGTACCCCTGAGGGTCCACAACGTGCCCAGCCAGTACCATTAGTTTTCACCGCAAACTCGAGAAGGTCAAATTTCCTGAGTTTTTTGGAGCCCCAGACAGCGTAGTCATCGAGGCATGGTGGGAGAGTATGGTGATGTGCTTTGTACTTCATGAATATTCTTCCATCACGAAGGTCCACAAGGAAGTATTCAATTGAAGGGGAGCGCTCTTCTATGATGGAAGATGCTCTTGCCACTTGAACATGGTCGTCGAGGATTTGTCTTGGGAATTGTTTGACGAATGGTTCTAGGAGAGGTATCTTTCTGAGGAATTCATTTAACATCATATCAATGCCTTGTGACAGGGAGGCCGTATGGTACCCCAATACGAGGCCCGTTTTGGAGCTATTTCAGTATGCTTTGCACCAATTACAAAGAACTTAAGGTCAAATAGTTTGTGTTGGCCTTAGCGTTAGGATTTAGCTTTTACTTTAGGTACCAGGATTAATGGACCAAAGAAGATATGTTATAATGTGGGGAGCCACCTTTATAGCATGAATTCCCAGTGAAGAGGACTAGAGAATCTGGATTAGTCGGGTCCACTCCCATTGGAGATTTGGGTAAGGCCCATCGAATTCATGCAGCGGTGAATAACCACCAAGAAGAGTACCATTATACTATGCTCAATACATCAGGTACCGTCACTAACCAGACCCTTATCATTCAATAGATCCAGGTGCTACCGAAGGTTATGGGCTATAGCCTTAACTTGAGAGAGTTTTGTCTCTAGGTACAACCTGTACGTCACAATCTTAGGATCTTATGACATTGTGATCGATATGGACTAGTCAGAATTAGGAGATGGAGATACTCAAATGTAAGAAAAAATGGTTGATATTGATCGATGATGAGGGTCAGATATGTGTGATTGTAGTCAGAACCAGGGAGTTTTCCCTGAGGTTCATCTCTTTCTTACAGTTACGAAAGAGATTCACAAGGGATGTAAGATTTATGTGATCCTTGCATTCTATGAGAAGGGAGAAGCAGAAGGTTTAGAACACCTTCCAGTGGTGAGAGAGTTGCAGACATCTTCCCTGAGGAAATTAATTAGGATTCCTCTGGAGAGGGAATTGAAATTTACCATAGACCTAAAACCGGGGACTAAACCGATAGCAAGAATGCCTTATTGGATGTCAAATATAGAGTTAAAAGAGTTGAAAATCGAACTGAAGGATTTTTTGGACCTGGGACTTATACATCACAGTGTGTCACCATGTTACTATTTATCCCTTGAGAAGGAATAATTGCACGCAATGATTCAACGTGAGACTCATATATACCCAGAATTAATCATGTGCTTACCTTGATCATGATGTTGATTGTTGTAATTGATGATGGAATGTTAACATATTTCTCGTGCACAGAAATTGCTGATGTATAATTGATGGGTTGATTGATTAGAATGAATGTGTACAATCCATCATTGCGATGTATGTCTAGTTGAGTATTTAAACTCCTTGTGCACACTACGTTTTTAATGTAGTGTTGATGGTTTTAGATTTTTGTCTTTTACGCGAAATGCAAGTCTATTCTAACGAGTGATTGCACTTGTGTCAGGATTCACGCCACAAATAATTGATGATTCGTTGTGCCTTGAATGTGTCTTTGATGTGTCACATGATTGACTACGTGCGTGCCATGTTTAGATTGATGTTTCAATATCTTACGCAACAACAACGGAAAAAAAACAATGTGTGACTTGTTGTATGTCACTTGTTGTTACAATGTCGGGGTCATTACATATTGGCTATGGATACTGATTCTTGATCGTTTCCTTGTTCAATTGACGATAGTTATTGTAGAGTCTCCATGACCCATCCTTCTTTCATATGAAGATAATAGGCGCACCCCACAATGATGTTGTTGTTATTCATATAAGATATGATTGACATATTATTACAATGATGAGTGTTCCATATATAGGGAACATAAGGTGACCATCCATGAAAGGATGCATCCCTTGAATAATCAATAACTATTTATTATTATCATTTACTTATTATATACTATATTTAATAATCAATAATTATATTATTAATTATTATCTTTAGAGAATGTCTTCCTGATGTTGTCCAAACATCAACACTCCCTCTCAATGATGGAGACATTCTGCAACATGCCAAGTTTGTCTTTGAAGTATACAAAATTCATCCTAGACTCATGACACTTGTATGTCAATCTTGGGAGACATATCTCTCCCACCCGAACTAAGGAGAAACTCCTTATGTGACTCTCCCTCTAAGCCAATTAGCTCTCTCTAAGATTAGGCTCACATAGGGTCCGTAGGTAATAGAATATAACATATTGATTCTTTATAATTCTTTGTCAAATCACCATGACTAGGACAAATACCACACTAGGATATTTCACCAGAGGCACACACCTATAAGTGAATGTCAGCATGGTGCTAACTGACACATGGAAAGCACTTCAAGCACCTCGAGTCCATATAATTATTCCTTTTCATGATGATGTAAGGAATACATCTGGGCCCATTTACCACAAGTGCACCTTTATGATAAATGTATCCTATCTCCCTTTGTTTGCAACCCAATCTAGGAGAACTTTTTCCCGATGTTGAAATATAAACACTCCCTCTTAGCTAGGGAGGTATCTTTCCATAGTAGTACACAACTATTTTCTAGAGACACGCAGTCTATGCCAGTGGTACAAAGCCACCATATTAGTAAAATATTTGTCACACATGGTACTCCCATGTGGAATTCTAGAGGCTACTCCCTCTAGGAACACTTCTAGAGGCAAGTCCCTCTAGGAATTTGGGCTATAAACCCAAATGCACTTATCCCTTATTGAATAAGTATCCTCACATATCAACTCAACTCAATTCACAAAGAATTACAATCTAGAGAAATTTTGTCACAGATGGAACTCCATGTGGAATTCTAGAGGCTACACCCTCTAGAAACACTAGGGTCCTCATGGGACATGTCCTCATGTTCTCTCCATAAGGGAAATTGGGTTATAAGACAAACCACATTTATCCCCTCTCAGATAAGTTCCCCACTTATCTCTTCTTGGATAGGTGTCCTCCCAGATCAACTCAACTCAATTCATAGAGGAGTACGATCTGGAGAAAGTTTGTCACACATGGAACTCCATGTGGGCTTCTAGAGGCTACACCCTCTAGAAACACTAGGGTCAACTCCCATAGTGTGAGACGTCAAGGGTAAACTCCCTTGACATGTCCTCATGTGCTCTCCATATGGGAAGTTGGGCTATAAGCACAAACACACTTATCCCTTATCGGATAAGTGCCCCACTTATCCCTTCTCAGATAAGTGTCATCATAGATAAACTCAACTTAGTCACAGAGGAGTATGATCTGGAGAATGTCTCAGGAAGTTGTAAACATCAACAATCCCTCTCAGTGAGGGAGGAATTATTTTCCATACCAAGTCTTTCACAGAAGTACTTGAACTTCGTCCTGGTTTGGTGAACATCAACAACAAGCTCATATGTAGGAAGGTACTACACCAATACTTCCTTCCTCTAGACCAGGTCTCATATGTAATGGTACTTGATCTCAATGTGGTTTGATTTTTCATGAAACACTGGATTATAAGATATATTAACAAATCTTTGGTTACCATAATGAATAATGGTGGAATCGAGCACATGTTCAGATAAATATGCAAGGATCTTGTGAAGCCACACTGCTTCACAGACTGTCATACTTAATGCAATGTACTCTGTTTCTGTTGTGCTCAAAGCCATAGAAGTTCATTTCATGCTACACCAGGAAACCATGGAAGATCCCAAAGTGAAGCAACACTTGAAGGTGCTCTTTCTATCCACTATGCTCCCTGCCCAATCAAAGTCAATATATTCCATCCATATTATATCAATATTGGAAGTATCTCAAAACATTTCCAACTATGCCTCACAAGTATCTCAACACATTCTTCACAACAATATAGTGTGTCTATCTTAGCTAAATTATAAACTGGCTAAGTGCACTCACTGCATAGCAGATATTTAGTCTTTTGTTAACCATATACATCAATTATCCAATCAACTTTATGTATAGAGTCATATAAATTTCATCATAATCAAAAGAATACACGCTTAGTTTCCTCATATTCGTCATCATTGGTGTAGCCACGGGGTTCAAGTTCAATATCTCAATCTTCTTCAATATCTCAACTGTGTACTTCCCTTGACTCAGGAAGATCTCACTAGTTCTCTGCCACACCTCTAGTCCCAAGAAGTAGTGCATCATACCAAGGTCCTTCATCTCAAACTTAGAGGCCAATGCATACTTGCATTCAAAAATAAGGCTCTCTATATTGGTGAGGAATAAATCATCAACGTAGAAGACCAAAATTAGGGACTCACCATTAACAGTATTGTAGTAAAGACAAAAATTGACAACACTTTTGCTGAAGCCCAAAAATCATCTAGTGTCTGTTAATCATTGCATACCAAGATAGAGGTGGTTGCTTGATTTTATACAAGGCCATATTCAACCTGCACACATGAGACTCCTTCTCATGTATCAAGAAACCATCGAGTTTCTTGATGTATACTTCTTCCTCAATCTCTCCATTGAGAAAGGTTGTATTTACATCCATCTGATGTACTCTCTAACCCATGTATGTTGCAAGGGAAATAATCATATAGACATAGATTTTTCAAGGGAAATAATCATTTGTATATAAGTGTATCGAGAAATAAGAGAAAATGTCTCCTCATAATCTATTCCCTCCACCTGAGAGAATACTCTAGCAACAAATCTTGTTTTGTGCCTCTCGATGCTCCTATCAATTGTGTGTTTGATCTTGTAGATCCATTGCAAACTTCCCCTCAAGTCTCAAAACAATATCCCACACATCATTCTTCATGATGGACTGATACTCCTTCATCATGGCATCTCTCCATACTGGATGACTAGTTGCCTCCTCATAACGAGAAGGTTTAGAATCAATGATGTGGCTCATAGCTGTGACATAACATGAATATCTCTAAGGTATCTTGATTTCTCGGAAGGTACCATTTCTTCCTCTCTCTTACTCAATCTATCTTTGACCAAGTATTAAGATATAATATTCCTTCAAAGACTCATTGTACCCCATAAATGTATATTGAACACCCAAATATCCTGAAGTGTTGAACCTCAATATTAACTCCGGTGAAGGCCTCCTCAGGAGTCAGTTCCTCAATGAATTTTGTTTTGAACATACATTACAGTCATGGATGCTTCTTCCCATAGAAACATAGGTAAATGTTGATCATGAATCATCGCCTTGACTGTCTCAACAATAGATATTTTCTTCCTCTCTGTGACCCCATTTTGTTGAGGGTTGTGAGTAATGGTGTACTACCTCTTGATCCCCGCCTAAAAAATATCTAGGACACATCAAGGTTCCCTCATGGAACCAATGTCCCCTGAGACATATTGGGTTTTCTTCGTGAAACCAATGTCTTGGTTCCTTCACCTAGTAATCCACTAACTACTTTGCAATCAACTAGTAGCATATTGCTACTACCATGTCATCGATAGCTCAAATCATCCACCACATTCTTTATGACTATGTTGCAATCAACCAGTAGCACACAACTACTACATTGTCGTCCAATAGTAAACAACAACTTCCATAGTCTCCATGACCATATTTTGATGTTTATCCTTTCCCAATAGTCTTATTCACACCTAGACACCTCACATGGCATAGGCAAGACTACGACCATAGCCTCATTCACACATAGCCACCTTACATGGAATAAACGAGGATATTTTCCAAGTCTTATTCACACTTAGACACCTCACATGGCTTAGGAAATACTTGTACCCAACTGAGCATTACTCCCTCACTCACCTCACATGACTAATTAGGGAAAACCTTGTCCATATGGGATAGTTGACTAGAGGAGAGAAAACACCACACCTCCCTCTTAATGTTGATAAGCAACTTCAGATAACATGATCGTTTGATTTGGCAAAGTATCTACTTTCTAATTGTAATCTTTACAAGGATTCCATGGAATATTATAATCCTTCTTGGTTATTACAAAACGGAAGATTATCCTTCCTGGTTATTAAAAATTCCAAACGAGAATATATCACATAACCTTTCTGGTAAGTAGCATCAATTGCTTACATTCTTCAATTTTCACAACGACAAGCAAACTGAAAACTTCAACTCAACGACATGATCTTATCTTCCTTATAGACATCAATATACATCTCCAACTCCGAAGAGATTGTTACTTTCAATATTCCCACACATCTGCAACTCAGTTGGAAGGCCTTTGATTGGAGACTCTTAATATATCGTATGATTTAAGTTCTTTAGTATGAACCTCCAATTGACCAATCATGGTTGTCTTCACGATGATTTCGATTTCTATGAAGTTGCAAACAAAATTTAGAATTGACAAATTGAATGAAATTGGTGGTCATGATATCACAGAAGCACCTCAAATTAATTTGGGAGGTCACATTACAGAGCACTCAAACTCCCAAATATTTCCTCTCTGTCTAAAATAAGATGATGATATGCATGTTTCTAAAGGCCCTACATCAGATATTATTACTTCACAAGAAGAAGAAGATCCTGATGATCAGAAAAGCTTGGTATAAGAGACGAAGGAGACCTCGAATTTATCCTTGAATCCACAAGATCAACAACAAAAATAGTCTCCTTTTTTCAATATGTGCTCAGATACACATCTAAAAGAAGAAGAAGTGGGGAAAAAGATGGTAGAAGACATTGAACATCCAACAGTTGTGTTGGTTTTTCTTATATTTCATATTTTCCTAGGCCCTCCCATGAGGGAGTCAACTCATTCTTGCTCTGATACCATGTTGTTTTTATTCATATAAGATAGGATTGATATATTATTACAATGATGAGTGTTCCATATATAGGGAACATAAGGAGACCATCCATGAAAGGATGTGTCCCTTGAATAATCAATAACTATTTATTATTATCATTTACTTATTATATACTATATTTAATAATCAATATTTATATTATTAATTATTATCTTTAGAGAATTTTTGCTTGATGTTATCTAAACATCAACAGGTGACCCACTCGGATGATGGAGGATCATGACAAGAACTTGCATTTGGTACTACAGTATTTGCGAGAGAACAAATTGTATGGGAAATTGTCTAAATGCTCATTTTATCAATCAAAGATTTACTACTTAGGGAATGGCATATTCGAAAAAGGTATCGTCGTGGATCCAACAAATGTTGAGGCTATTATGGAATGGAATGCACTAACGAATGTCCCATAAGTGTGCAGCTTCATGGTTTTAGCGGGATACTATCGGCGGTTTGTCAAGGGATTTTCGAAGATAGCAAATTTGATCACGGAATTGCAGAAGAGGAACAAGAAGTTTGTTGGGACCAAGAGATGCATGGAATCCTTTCAGAGGCTCAAAGATTTTTTGACAATAGCACCAATGCTAAGGTTCCCTGACATGGATGTGGACTTCTTGGTGTGCACTAACGCATCCAAAGAAGGCTTACGAAGATTCTTGATGCAAGACACTTGAGTGATTGCTTACATCTTTAGGAAGTTGAGAAGGCATGAGGAGAACTATGTGACACACGATTTGGATTTTTTAGCTATTTTTTATGCTTTGAAGGTTTGGAGACACTACCTTATTGGATGAAAATTTGAACTAAAAATGATCCAGTGTGGACTACAACACATATTTATGTGAAGTGACCTGAACAGGTGACAACGACATTGGTTGAAATTGCTTAGCGAGTATGACTTCGAGATTACTTACATAAAGGGAACAATGAACATAGTGTCGAGTCAGGGACCGCGTATTTTTTTGGTGTTGCCTCTTCAGATGAATCTACGTGAAAAGATTCTAACATTAAAGTGTGATGATGACTGGTACAAAGAGGTCAAAGATTTTATCGGACAAAACACAATGATGGTACCAAGATTTGAAGGATTTACATTTGATGACGATGGATTATTGAGGTTTAAAAATCAGATTGATGTACCTCTAAATGATGAGTTGAGAAGTTTGATCCTAAACGAGGCTAATCGAGCAGTGTACATGGCTCACCCGAGACTTGCGAAGATGAGGGAAGACCTTAAACCCTTAGTTCATATGGAAAGGAATGAATGAAGACTTAGTCAACTATGTGGTCAAATATCTAGGATTCAGGAGGTGAAGGCTGAACATAGACATCCAACAGGATTACTACAACCTTACGTTATTCCAAAATTGAAATGGGAGGTCAATTAAATGGATTTCTTTGTTGGATATCCACTGATGACAAGGAGACATGACTCGATTTTGTGGTAGTTAACACTCCGACGAAGAGTGCTCATTTATTCTTGTGTGTACGACGTATCAGGCATTGAACATAACTAGAGTTTACTCTTCAATATTGTGAGGGCATGGGGTGCCTAAGAAGATTACATCCAATCAAGGATCGATGTTTACTGGACGATTCTGGACTAGTTTCCAAGAGGTTTTGGGAACCCAACTTAACTTTAGTATTGCATATCACCTAGAGACATATGGGTAGACAAATGAACAAACCAATTCTTGGAGGACATGTTGCACATGTACGTGATGGACCAACCGAAGGGTTGGGAGGAATTCTTTCCACTAGTAGAATTCACACATAACAACTAGTCATCAAAGCACCATTAAGATAACTCATTTCGAGTTCCTTTACAGGAGACCGTGTTGGACTCCCTTGAGTTGGATCAGCTTGAGGATAGGGTCCTAGTGGGACCGGAAGTGATCCAAGAAATGGAGGATTAAATGAAAACTAAGGCAAAGAATCAAGGAAGTGCAGGATCGACAAAAGTGTTGTGTTGATGCACGTCGTGTCGATCGTAGTTTCGATGCAAGGATCGAGTATTATTGTGGGTGAAACCGCATAAGAGTTAGATCAAGTTTGTATAGGGTGCTAAACTATCTCCTAGGTTCACGACATCTTTCAATATTGTGGAAAAGAGAGGCCTGTGGCCTATTTACTAGTCTTTCCTGATTCTTGAGGCATATGCACTATGTTTATCATGTATCTATTTGAGAAATTATAAGTGACCCTACACATATTTTGACTTGAGTACCTTGCAGGTATCAGATGAGGGTGCACTCATGACTGAGACGATATGCATCTTAGATCATCACATTTGACATCTATGACATCAAACAGTAGATCAGGTCAAGGTATACTAGGACAACTATAGTCCACACTCGACGACATGGGAGGACACATATGATATGTGCCAACAGTTTCCATTTTTGTTTGATAGATAGACTTTGATATTGTGGTACACATTATTTTGGCACTTATATACTATGAAACTTCAAGATGAAGTTTATACCAAGAGGGGGTGTATGTAACATCCCATTTTTTGCATGCATTGAGGGAACTTATCCTTGAGGACACTTTCTTGCAAGTGATATGGATTATTATAATATTTTCCATTTGATTATGATTATGAGGAATAATGGATATGATCATATGTCATTTTGTGTATTTACATAGACAGGTGCTATTGACTCGATTCTCCTGAGTGTGAATGACTTTGGAACTCAAGGATGCAAAGGCATCGATGAAACCCCTTAGGCTTGGCATTGAGTCAGGGAGTGGACTATTGGGTTTTTATTATTTTTGATATGACATATGCACATTTGATTAGATGTTATGATGATTGATCTTATTTCTGACATGATTCATTGATGATGCAGGCTAAGGATAACCTTCCAACTAGAATCACACGTGGAGTAGAGGGGTCATGCATGACTACTAGAGACATTGAGGGAGAGGTGTGGAGAGCATCCCTGCCACAACCTACTAGCACTCTCACGTGGCTTGAACTATAGGTTAATGATTATCTAGTTCAATAAGACCCACGATACCATGAGAAAAGACTAATGTAGTTTCTCATGATGATTCTAAAGGGCATGAAAAAAGGCAAGGGCCTTATTCCTTAGAGGCCCTTAGTCTCCCACAAGATCACCCAGTGGAGTATTGACTCCATGGGTTTTTGATTTCTACCAAGTTAGTCAAGAGGTGAGTGGCACCCTTGGAGCATGTAGTGTGTCTTGAAGGGCACATCGCGGAATAAAAATGGAAAGAGGCGAGTGACACCCTTGGAGCATGTAATACATCTTGAAGGGTATGTCACACAAAAAAAATAGAAAGAGGCGAGTGGCACCCTTGGAGTATGTAGTGCATCCTGAAGGGGACATCGCGCAAGGGAAACAAAATGAGGCGATTGTCACCATTGGAGAACCTAGTGCATCCTAAAGGGCATGTCCCGTTGTTAACTAATAAGTGAATAAACTTAGATGGCCTTAGAACGAATAATGTGATAAGAAATATTTAAAAATAATTTCCCTAATAAAATGTCGTCGAGCCTAGGAAATTAAAATCTAGGTCTAAGTGATACTTGCGGTAAAAAAAAATAATAATCATCATTATAAATGTGACGAAAAGGGGTTAAGAAATTCAATTAATTTATTAAAATCAAATTATATTAAGGGATCAAAATTTTGAAAGGGAATTGATTGTTTTTCTACTTATGCTCATTAAAATTTATTAATTAAAAGGAAGGAGGGGTAAAAATGTAATTTTCTACACTTGCTAATTTGAGTTTTAGATAAAAGGGGAAAAGAGGGAAACTTAAAAAGAGTTAGGAAACTAAGGGAAAAAGGGGGAAACATAAGGAAAAATCATAATGACTAACTTAGTAAGGAATCTTTCTTTTAAGAACTTTCTAAATTGAATTCAACTAGGAATTTAGTAAGGGGGTAAGTCATTAAAATGGGTAAGGGAATATGGGGACACCTAGGAGCGATTCTAGGAATTATTTTAGGTGGGTGAGGGAAATAGGAGTAATTAAATAATTAATGAAATTAATTTCTGGTGCAACGAAGAGGATGGGTGACATGTGTACGAGGGAGGATTTTTCTGAATTAATTAATGAATATTAAATTAAATGGGAAATTGGGAAATCAATCACTTAGAAACTATATATAAAGGATGGTGGAGGAGGCGTATGGATCTCTTCTGGGATGCATAACATTACGCTATAGAATTTGTTACTTGAATGACTCATCTTGTGGGATTTGGGATACATAGCTCAGTGACGAGTGGTAGCTTGGCCTTGTGAGGTGGGTTGGGAGCTAGTTGTTCTTGGTTTAGTGTGTGTGGTCCCTTTGTGGCTCAGGGGGCTAAGGGGGAAGAAGAGTACCCCTAACATTGGTTGGGAGGTATCGATGAAGTCATAGTGGTTTACAAGTAGGAGCGGGACGAAGCGCACGGGACAACGACTTGAAGCGATTGACTTGGGCTATGGTTCACAAGATTTTATTTTGAAGGGTAGAGTAATATTGATCTTGCACCTTCATTTCTGTACTTTTATTGTGCAAAGACAAGTGTTTTACCTAGCAATTTTAATGGAGAACTTAAAATCATCATATCTTTACGCTCATTGCATCGATTTGATCTCCTTGGCCACCGATCCTTGATTGTTTTGATTGTTATGTTGTTTTATTGATTATTGAAGAGTTTGTGCTTTAACTTTCATTCTCATCTCTAAACCATCAATCCACGCTTGAGAAATCATCCAGGATCCGAATCGATGGTCATCACTTCGGTGCATAGTGACCTATAGATTCTAATGCCCTACTTTTCTATGCCTTCCTGGTTATTAAAAATTTCAAACGATAATATATCACATAACCTTCCTGGTAAGTTGCATCAATTGCTTACATTATTCAATTTTCACAATGACAAGCAAACTGAAAAATTCAACTCAACGACAGGATCTTTCATTCCTTATAGACAACAATATACATCTCCAACTCCAAAGACATTGTTATTTTCAATATCCCCACACATCTGCAACTCAGTTGGAAGGCCTTTGATTGGAGTCTTTTAATATATAGTACAATTTAATTTCATCAGTGTGAACCTCCAATTGACCAATCATGGATGTCTTCACGATGATTATGATTTCTATGAAGTTGCAAAATAATTTAGAATTGACGAATAGAATGAAATTGGTGATCATGATATCACAAAATCACCACAAATTAGTTCAAGAGGTCACATTACAAAGCACTCAGACTCTCAAATATTGCCTCACTCTCCAAAAGAAGATGATGATTTGCATGTTTCTAAAGGCCCTACATCATATATTCTTACTTCACAAGAAGAAGAAGATCTTGGTGATCAGAAAAGCTTGGTAGAAGAGATGAAGGAGACCTCGAATTTATCCTAGAATCCATAATATCAGCAAAAATGACAGTCTCCATTTGTCAAGATGTGCTCAAATCCACATCTAAAAGAAAAATAAGTGGGGGAAAAGATGGCAGAAGACATTGAGCATCCAACAACTGTGTTGGTTTTTCTTATTTTTCATATTTACCTGGGCCCTCCCATGAGGGAGTCAGGCTATTCCTACTCTGATACCATTTTTGTGTTATTCATATAAGATATGATTGATATATTATTACAATGATGAGTGTTCCATATATAGGGAACATAAGGTGACCATCCATGAAAGGATGTGTCCTTTGAATAATCAATAACTATTTATTATTATCATTTACTTATTATATACTATATTTAATGATCAATAATTATATTATTAATTATTATATTTTGAGAATGTCTTCCCGATGTTGTCCAAACATAAATAGGTGACACACTCAGACAATAGAGGATCATGATGAGCACTTGCGCTTGGTACTACAGTGTCTGTGAGAAAAAAAATTGTATGGGAAATTGTCTAAATGCTCATTTTATCAATTGAAGATTCACTACTTAGGGCATGTCATCTCCGATAAAGGTATTATCATGGATCCAACAAAGTTTGAGGCTATTATGGAATGGCCTACACTAACGAATGTCTTGGAAGTGCATAGCTTCATGGGTTTAGTAGGACACTATCGACGGTTCGTTGAGGGATTTTCGAAGATAGAAAAATTGATCACAGAATTGCAGAAGAAGAACAAGAAGTTTGTTGGGACCAAGAGATGTGCAGAAGCCTTTCGGAGGCTCAAAGAGCTATTGACAATAGCAACGATACTAAGGGTCCCTGACATGGATGTGGAATTATTGGTGTGCACTGACGCATCCAAGGAAGGCTTAGGTAGAGTCTTGATGCAAGACGATCGAGTCATCGCTTACATATCTATGAAGTTGAGAAGGCATGAGAATAACTATGCGATGCAAAATTTGGAGTTGTTAGCCATTATTTATGCCTTGAAGGTTTGGAGATACTACCTTATTGGACAAAAAATTGAACTAAAAATAGACCATTGTGGACTACAACACATCTTTACGCAAAGCGACCTGAACGAGCGACAACGACATTGGTCAAAATTTCTTAGCGAGTAGGAATTTGAGATTACTTACATAAAGGAAACAATGAACATAGTGGTTGATGCATTGAGTTGGGGACCACACATCTTTTCAGTGTTGCCTCTTCAGATGAATCTATGTGAGAATATTCTAACTTTATAGTGCGATGATGAATGGTACAAAGAGGTCAAGGATTTTATCGGACAAAACACAATGATGGTACCAAGATTTGAAGGATTTATGTTTGATGGAAATGGATTATTGAGGTTTAAAAATTGAATTGACGTACCTCCAAACGACGAGTTGAGAAGTTTGATCCTAAATGAGGCTAACAGAGCAGTGCACATGGCTCACTCGAGAGTCATGAAGATGAGGGATGATCTTAAAACCTTAGTTCCTCTGGAAAGGAATGAAGGAAGACCTAGTCAACTATGTGTCTACATATCTAGGATGTCAGAAGGTGAAGGTTGAACATAGACATCCAACAGGATTACTACAACCACACGTTTTTCTGGAATTGAAATGGGAGGTCAATTAGATGGATTTCATTGTTGGATTTCCACTGACGATGAGGAGACATGACTTGATTTTTTGGTAGTCAACACTCTGGTGAAGAGTTCTCATTTATTCCCGTGCGTACGACGTATCAGGCATCATACATAGCTAGAGTTTACTCATCAAGATTGTGAGGGCATGACGTGCTTAAGAGGATTACATATAATCAAGGATCAGTGTTTACTGGACAATTATGGACCAGTTTCCAAGAGGCATTGGGAACCCAACTTAACTTTAGTACTGCATATCACCTAGAGACATATGGGTAGATGAATGAACAAACCAATTCTTGGAGGATGTGTTGCATATGTACGTGATGGACCAACCGAAGTGTTGGGAGGAATTCTTTCCATTGATAGAATTCACACATAACAAATAGTCATCAAAGCACCATTAAGATGGTGCCTTTTGAGTTCCTTTATGGGAAACTGTGTCAAACACCCTTGAGTTGGATCAGCTTTAGGATAGGGTCCTGGTGGGACCAGAAGCAATCCAATAAATGGAGGATTAAATGAAAACTAAGGAAAATGATCAAGGAAGTGCAAAATCGATAGAAGAGTTGTGTTGATGCGCGTTGTGTTGACCATATTTTTGATGCAAGGATTGAGTATTATTGTGGGTGAAACCGGATAAGAGTTCGATCAAGTTTGGATAGGGTGCTAAACTATCTCCTAGGTTTGTGGCATCCTGCGAGATTGTGGAAAAGAGAGGCATGTGGCCTATTTATTATCCTTTCCTTATTCTTGAGGCGTATTCACTATGTTTATCATGTATCCATTTAAGACATTAGATCGCTGCATTCAACAGCTATGGCATCGAACAATAGATCAGGTCAAGGTCTACTAGGAAAACTATAGTCCACACTCAGTGACCTGGGAGGATGCATATGATATGTGCCAGTAGTTTCCATTTTTGTTTGATAGATAGACTTTGATATTGTGGTACACATTATTTTGACACTTATATACTGTGAAACTTCAAGACTAAGTTTATACCAAGAGGGGGTGTATATAACATCCCATTTTTTTCATGCACTGAGTGAACTTATCCTTGAGGACACTTGCTTCCAAGTGATCCAGATTATTATACTATTGGCCATTTAATTATGATTATGAGGCATTATGGATATGATCATATGTTATTTTGTGTATTTACATAGACATGCACTATTGGCTTGATTCTCCTAAGTGTTAAGTGTTATCACTGAAATTTCATCTGCCAATGGTTACATAAATCCAACATCATCAAACTGTTATGAAGTCAACCATGGACCAAAATTACCACAAAATCATTTCCAAAACATCCAAAACTATACAACCAGTGATAAAATTAAGGTGCACTATGACTACACAGGGCACGCGTGCACATGCACGATCCAGAAATGCATTAAAAGCACATATGCACATGATGCGCAACTGTGATCTCTAAAAGTTGTGCACATATGAGAACGACACATTTATGAGATTGGTCGGCCTCCCACCCACTTCTGGTTCAGCTTCCAAGTTGATTTGACACCCAAATCTTGGCTGAATTTGACTGGGTGGCTGGTCAAAGACCTAAAAATGCCCTAAATAGCCTCTTTTCACACTACAAGCTGGTTGCATAATACCTCAAAGAGGTGCTATAAAACAAGGCCATGGGTGCACTTCAATTTCAAGGAATTCATTAGCAAAGTTGTTGCTGCTATTCTCTTGAGGAATCCTCTATCCTCATCAAGAGAATACTAGCACCATTACATTGGGGCAATCCATCTCACCTCTTGAGTGGATTAGCTTGGGATTCTTTCACCATTTCTTTCAAAGTTGTAAGAAGAGCTTAGTTGTGGGGGTCCAAGAGCCCTCCCTTGGAGGAAGAAGGGACCCAAAGTCCTCTTTCTTCTTGGTGTTTTCTTTTCACTAATATAATCCTTGTCATTGGTGACATGAGTCTTATTGGTTTTTTGTTATTATGTCCTTATGCTCAATAGTTTAGTTGTTCTTTCATTTCTTAGTTTAATTCTTAGCTTAGTATTTGATGTTTCTTTCTCTAACCCTTTCTTTTATAGTTGTCTTGATTAGCTAACCCAACTAAGCTTGTAAGAACCTCTGTTTTTCTCATTTAGGTGACAAAAGAGGCGCAACAGATTGGCGGCTCCACTAGGGAAAGGTATCAATTTCTTACCCCATTTGTGCTTTTATAGCTCTTATTTTGGTTTATTTAACCTGGAGGTACCTTAACTGGCCCAAGATGACCTGCAAAACATCCAATTCAAAGTTGAATTGAGATAATTCCATCCAAAATTTTCTTCACGGCAGTGTGTCAATTGTGCGTGGATTTATTGGCCCATAGTCGCACATCGTGCACACGTGTGCCAAAATCATAGTGTTGTTCTATGCACCTGCACCGAAAATCTTGTTTCAGTCTATGCACAATAACTCAGTGCACCTATGTCTACTCTGAGACCCATGCACTTGTGCAGAAAAATACACATTGTAAGGTTTTTTGTGATTTGGGGAAGGCCCCTAGCCTTCTTAAAATGAATTTCATGCATATTGTAATCTACACCACACTTAGTTCCCTCTTCATATAAAGGGATTATTCAAAACACATAGGCACTTAGGGGGTTTAAAATCATTATTTACTCTTTTGCTTCCATTTTTCCACATGGATGGCTTGCTTTGACTAAAAGAATAAGTTGGAATCATTTGTAATCACATAAGAACTTGCATTGGGACCAGAAGTTGGATAAAAATCACTTAGTATGCTCTTCTCTCGCACTTCCAAGCGACCTTGAGAACCAGAAAAAGATTGTAGGACAATGTCATCTCCCTTAAAAAGACCAAAAGCTTTAGGAGAGGACAACAACCCCCCTCGGGACTCCTCTTAGTTTATTTTTCAAACACATATTAAGATTGTAATGAGCCCATACATGCCCACATGCTACAAAGATAGGATAGTGTTGAAATTTACTTTCTTAGATTAAATCACTAAGGAAGTTTAAAGGTTTTGTAATGAGCCCATACATGCCCACATGATCACAATCTAGAATAGTTTCAAAGATTTTCTTAGATTAAATCACAATAGGGAGTTAAAGGAATAGTAAAGGATCCACATGTCCACATGCTAGTTTCTTAGGGACTTTTGAATTATGCAAGGTTGTACCAAAGGCATTTAGTTAATTAGGTAATCAACACTTGTAAGGACCAAGCGAAGTCCACATGCAACAAGGTGACACCTAATTCATTAAAACATTGGCACACTTTTACTCATCCACACACAAAAGTCACTTATCACTCACGTAGTTTTCCTCTCGAAACGTGGAGGTCAAAGTAAGTTTCCTCCAAAGGGATTCCGAAACACCCCACCCTTTTCTTGACAAAACTATCCACTCCCATTTAATTTCAATGAGGTTGGTTCACACCCCCAATCTCTCAAACAACCACATCTAAAATTTTTCTAAAAAATCATTAAGTTTTCCTCCACAGGAGGTGCCAAAAGAAATTTTTTTAGTCTAGGTAGGATTTCAAGGATAGGCATCCAAATAACTCCCCGTTATCTGGTTCTCACATTGTCAAAAAAATAGAAGTTGTCAAATAGGGAACTGAAAATACTCCAAGTCAAGTGTTCCTAACACCATAAGGTAGGGCGATACCTATGAAGGGTTGAAGGCCAAGGTCTGGTTGTTTTGTGCATCCCCCCTTGAGACACCCACCTCTTGGATGGGATCCAGCCCGTGACCCATTTTGACCCATTTCTTAGGCCAAAAATCTAAATGTCGCACTTTGACTGAGGCACCTAGTGACCAAATTTTAGGACATCTACGCAGGTGGAAATTGTGGGCTGCAATTGCACCTTCATCGTATTTTGTGTGGCTATTGGGAAATATCACCAGCTCTTTTTGGATATGCCCCCTTTACCCCTCATTATAACTAATTATTTCATCCTTCACTAGTTTCTCTTCTGGTGACTTCAGATCCCACTGTTGAGTACTATTGGAAGGTCTAGTGCTATTTGAGAGGAAGGATGTTATGTATTTTAGGACACAAGCATTTTTTTTCTTTGATTCCCCACACAGACAAAACCCACTTATCCAAATATATGCTTCTTTTTCAAAAAAACTTTATGTATGATGCACTTCTGATTACATTTTTGATTTAGATATATATCGTGTAAAGTTCAAAATTTGCAACAAAGGCTCTTGTTTATTTTCTCTCATCAAAATTCCCTCATATCCACTCAGCTAGTCGGACATCATAGGGGACCCACAGAAACCCCACCATTCTATATGCTTGCTAAAATTCCCTCTTATTCTAGGGGGGAGTTCCTATTCTTGCCAACTCATCGACACCACCTTCACACACTCCAGTGAGTGCCATTGTCTTAGGATAAGATTTTCTTGGTTCCACATTACTTGGGTCCACTTCCCAAGGTCCTTCATCCACTCACTCTCCTTTACATAGAAGTGGGGGGGCAACTTCCTCTCAAGGGGGAAGTACCAACCCACCTAACCCCCCTCAAGGGTCAGGTTCACAAAATGCTCACACCATGGATGGAACTAATCCTTTGCCCCCACTATAGATGCCATATTTGGCCTCTCTTAACATACTAGATATAAGAAAACTCACAAATGATCCTATATTCCATGACCCCACATGGCCTGTAATGCCTACCAAACTACCTTCAGACATCCCCAAGTTTGAAGGAAAGGCAAGAGATGACCCTGCCAACCATTTCATGACTTTCCACTTATGGTGCTCTTCCAACAACATTATGGATGATTCCATCCGACTATGATTATTTCAATGCACACTCACTGGCCCATAAGCCAAATGGTATGTAGATGAAAAATCGGGGTCCCATGCAACTTTCGAGTCCTTGGCCAAAGCATTTTTTATCTTATTCCAATTACCAATCCTCCATGACAATGGTCTTGAACTACTCTCTAATTTCAAACAAACATCAGCCACACATATCGCAGATCACATTCACGAGTGGTGCAGATGATGTAGTGTGTGAAAAGATGAAACCACCAAACAACAATGTCTTGACTGGTTTCTTAGATCACTTGTCTCTCTCCTCGGTAAAGATGTGGCTTCCACCTTCCCCCAATCAGACGAAGAAGCCATCAGTAAGGATAAAAAATATGAACTCATCTATTTACAATCAAGGTACTTATACACAGTACTTCCTAACCTCCCAAAACCGGTTCCATTCGGCCAAGATAAACCTGGGATGTCTCACTCAACAGACAGATTGATTGGTAATACCACACACCATAGTACACAACCCCAACAACAACCGATGTATGGCACACCTCAATATCCATCGGCATATGGAGTAACATATTATTACCCTCCTGTTATAACCCTAAAATGCACCATACAGGTTTACCTGGCATCAGGCCAACTCATGCCTCTTCCTAGCCAAAGCCATGCTGAGTATTTCCTCAAAAAACCACTTAAAACAAGCAACCCGCACCCTAACTGCTCATTGGGTGCGGGCATCCGCTTGCTATCCTTATACTGCACGCGGGTATCCGCGGGCTAGCCCAAAACAACCCGCGAGTACCTAACAATGCAAAAAATCAGGGAAGTTTCCGCCGAGACACAAGGCTTTTTGTCAGTTAACTGAAACTCTCCGCCATGCATGGATGAGAGTTCGACTAAAACCCTAGCTCTTCCTAGCCTATAAAAGGAGGGGTAGGGGTACTATTCAAAGGAGGAAAATCATAGCAAAGGAACTCTGCCAAATTGCCAAGCCAGTTTTGTCCCAACCCTTTAGCCTTGCCTCAAGCTTTAGGAGAAACTAAAGAAGCAGTAGTTGGAGGACAAAAAAGAAGAGGAAGAGCCCAGGATCAGGATCGTGGAACGGTGACCGGCCTCAGAAATCATTGTAAGTTGATTCATATTGAAGTTAATAAAAAGATACTTTTCCCGTCCCGAATACATGAG
>ML806631.1:246436-260096 GCA_009831015.1 Picea engelmannii
TTAATAAAAAGATACTTTTCCCGTCCCGAATACATGAGTCTTATCTATGTTATTTGATTTGTGTTTTTATCTCTAACCTTAGAATAGATCAGTATCATGCATGCATAGTCTTGTCTTGATTGCAGGGAAGCTTTTGGAAGGAGAAGCAGCAGCAAGGAGATAAGAAGCTCAACGGAGGATCTACTTCAACCGTCGGAAAAAGGTTGGTTCATTCTTTCTTTATGTGCATGTGAAAAAAGGGGTTTTAGATTCGGGTAGAAGGTTAAAAGTTAAGTCTTGAGGGTCATGATCTGCATATCAGCTTAGAGCCCTAGCTTATTAGTCCGTAGGGTAGAATACCCAACAACACCTCCACCCCCTTATCAACAACCATACCATGTTTCTATTCCTCCACCCATCAGTGGGCCGCCGCCAGCACCCCTAATACACCCACCTATCCAGACAAGTTATGGTACTCCATCTACCTCATCTTATACTCTAAGTACTAGTGAAAGTGCCATGCCTTCCTATGTACCTTACAGATCACAACTCCCACATAATCTGTACTTTCCATTCCTTGGTCCTCCACAACCCATGGCTCCCCCACACCCTCACGGTGGGGTGAATTTTGTTCAACCCTCTCCCCTTCAGCAATACCAAAATTTAGAACAGCTGAATACGACAAATCTGACCCATCAGTCGAATAATTCCAAAAAGAAAGGAAAAAACAGGAACGATAGCAACTCAAGTCAAGGAGGGAATCACACCCAACAAAACCAACCTACTAGGGGCAACCGAAATCAAGGGAATCAAGACCCCCAAGGGGGCCATAACAACAAGCGTCAAGGGAGAAATAACAATACTATTATAACCACCTTCCCTTGCGCCCTTTGTGGTGAGTTCGATCACTATACTCATCATTGTCCCCAAATCACTAATATTAAACAGATGAAAGACTTAGGTAGTGTACCACACTCTCTAGCACCACCTACCCCTTACAGGCCCCACAAAAATATGTGCAACAACCACCCCCAGTCGTGCTGCAGAACCCCATCCCACACTAGGGTGTGATGAACACCCAACAAGATATGCAGCCTACCCCACCACAGTCGGGAAAGTATCTTAATCCAAACAATCTCGTAGATCGTACTATCCTCCTCACTAGTGAGGAAGAAATCCTTCTGCAAACACGTAGTCGTCAATACCATGCACCCACTGAGTCTCCTCTGATTCCCCTAGAAACAATCCCAACACCAACGAGACCCCCATTGTTGATTCCTCGCCCTAAATCGGCGACACCTCTTCGCATCCCTCGCATCCCATTGCGCAGGAATGTCCACAACCCCCAAGCTAGGGCAGCTCATAATTACAATTTGGTCGATGACTTAGCACAATCCCCAGCTACCATGTTAGTCTTAGAAGTCCTTCAAACTTGTCCCACTCAGCAAAAATCATTACTTTCCGCCTTGGGGGAAGTCGACCCCACAAATCCTCAACTCATCACATTTGATCTCGACAGTGGAGAACCTCACCTTCCCTCTCTAATTGCTTTTCAAATCCCAGTGAAAATTTGGAACATTATAGTTCATCGGTGCATCATCGATGAAGGTGCATCCACATGCATTATGTCCAAATATGTATGGCAGAAACTTGGTTCCCCTAAACTCATACCATCTATCATTACCTTAAGAGCTTATGACAGACGACCATCTTCTCCTGAAGGGCTCTTTGAAAATGTCCCTGTAGAACTCGGGTGCAAGACCATTCTCATCGACATTGAAGTTATCGATGCCCCACTCGATTATAATATCTTGTTTGGTCGTAGCTACATGTACTCTATGAAGGCAGTTGCCTCTTCCATCTTTCAAACCATGATGTTCCCCCATATCGGGAAGATCATTACCATTGACCAAGTTTCACATTATGATCCCAACCCTTCTGCCAACATCGATAACATTCTCCCTCTCATCCACACTAGTCATGAAGCATACCCACTCATCGAAATGGGCCATGGGATTTTCAAAGACCCATCATTGTTAGGAACTTACCATGGTGCACCACCACTCCTTCATCCTTCCAATTAGGTATGTGTTGTATCATCCAAAGGAATTGACATGGAGGATACTCTTCCTCCCAGGGAGGCTTCTATCATATCTGACATCCAACTAGTCGTAGAGCTCCTCCCTCACGAGCCTCCTATGAACTCATCAACTCCACCAGTTCACAATTTCACTTCTCCCCAAGGCCAAATCCCAGTTTGGGAGACAGTTCCCCAAGCCAATACTCAAATCCCCTTCTTTTACCCTCCACCTAGCATACAAGATTTCCAAATAGCCGTAATGCTTACTCTCCCTAATATGGTGTTTCCAATTCTAGTTTGGTATTTACATCCACTAGAGATGGTTCCTCAACCATCCCTTCCCCCCCAAATGGAAGGAATCCCAATGACGATTCCCATCCTCACTCCCACCATACCCTCTACATCTCCACTCACTAACTTCCCTACCACAACTGGGGGTAGGCGAAAAAAGAAGGATCCCACATATCCACTCCTCCCATGCATCCAACCTCCTTGCGTGCTATGTGAGAAAGATGGACACCCAACCAACAAATGCCCATCTCTACCCAAGTTACGTAACCTAATTCCACTCAATCAAACACCATCACTTCTTGCCACTGTAGAAAGTAATCCCGCTACCTCCCCTAACTCAAGTAGAAAAGGGTTGCGAACCAAGTTCACTTTCGCTATATGTTCAGAATATGGCCATTATACACACCATTTCCCAACACTACCTCATTTCTAGCAGACATTAGTCGCAATACACCAAAGCTTCCAGAACGAACCCAATCCAGCTACATCATCCCTACCAAACATCACTAACATACATTATGTAACGAATTCAATCAGTGAACATATGAGATACCCTTTCTCTCTATGTGAATCCTTAGATCATTTTACATATCAATGTCCTATGATCATTGAATATAGGCAATTGCAAATGACCCTGATTCAAACCCCTGCGCCCCCTACAGAATCGATGGTTGACCTTACCTCACCACTTGAGATTCTTCATATCATTTCTCCTGAACCATAGGCACTCCCAATTCCTCCGTGGTTCTTGGATGACTTATTTGAGGATTTACCCCCAAATCCCCCCAATTCTCTCATTCATTTCCCTATAGAAATTTTACATCCAATTACAACTGGTACTCCTCAGTACCTCAATATTTGGTTTATTTCAAGCAAACCATTGCAATCTCATTATGTCATTCCCCCTACTTCTTCATAACCAAAGGAAAATCACATGGTGACAGTCACTGATATCACTCTTTACGATCCCTTGTATTCCCGCCAATTCCACTGTGATGAGGAAATACTCGAAGAATTAAACATCCCTGACTACCCATGGGATGCACTACAACATAGAGCAGTCTTCTTTCCACTGGAAGCCTCCATGCCTCCTAACCAACACCCCATATACACAATCGAAACCAAGGTATTCATCCCATTAGGGCATATCGAATGGTTCAACATCCCCACTCCTTCCCCTGATGGTTTTAAAGAAGGCAACATGGCCAACATTTCCCCGACCATCAAAATTGATATTTTCATAAAAAATGGAGTCATCGAGAAAATCACCATTGGCACCAAATTCACTCTTGAAGAAATCACCACCTATAAAGTGCTCTTTCAATAATATTGGGATATTTTATCCTAGTCATACACAGAAATGCCTGGCCTTGATCCCTCTATTGTCGAACATCGCATCGAAACCTAGCCTGATATTACACCAGTTCGTCAAAAACAATGACCGCTACACCCATCCAAAGCCACGGCTATCAAAGCCGATATTGACAAATTACGTGCGGTTGGGTTCATCTACCCCATTTCCTATACCTCATGGGTTTCCAACCCTGTACCCATTAACAAAAAACAAGGCATTATCCGTGTCTTCACGGACTTTCACGATCTTAATCATGTCATATCCCACTTTGGAGTACCACTCCAACTAGTTTTCGATCACGAGAAACATTTTGAGAATGAGATTTCTGTCGAAATCTCATCTCAGTTGGGATTCTCCCACAAGTTTGTCTCACCATATTACCCTCAGTCTAATAGACAGGTCGAAGAAATTAACAAGGCCCTCAATACCATGCTGCAGTGCATAGTTAAGAAACATAAGACCAATTGGCATCATATGTTATTTTCCACGCTATGGGCTTACCATATGACTATGAAAACATGCACTAGTTTCACACCATTTCATATAGTCCATGGGGTTGAGGCCACTCTTCCCATCGAGTGAAAAATTCCAACCTTACGCACCACAATTGAGCTATTACCTGACACTGCTTCAATGGAGCAGTGTTTGCTGAACTTAGAGTCTCTAGATGAATATCGTCGATATTCATTACAGAACAATGAGGTGGCCAAGAAACAGTCAAAGGCCACCTTTGATCTCCATGTCAACCTTCGCTCATTTCATGAAGGTGACCTTGTCCTTGCCTACAATATCACTCACAATACCCTCGGTCATGGCAAATTCGATTCATTATGGCATGGCCCCTACATTATCCAACATTGCCTCACAAAAGGCGCATACATCCTGGCTTCCCCCAAAAGCCTCTCTCTCAAAGAACCCGTCAATGGGTTATACTTAAAGAAATTTTATGCCTAAGCATAGCCATTCTACAATAGGTTATTTCTTTTATAGTGTTTTTAATCTTTTTTCCATACCTCACATCTAAACTATCATTTGTGTTATTTCTAGATGCTTCCTCCACCAACCTACCACATCGATTATGCCAATGGCGCTAGCTGGTGGACACAAAATCTCGCTTCGGCAGCTTGGGCTCTCTATACACCCTCACATGAACTGCTCCACTCTAGCGACATATGTTTGGGTTCAGCAACCAAAAACCAAGCTGAGTACATTGTCATCATTGGCCTCCTCGTCGATGCACATCATCATCGTATTCATCACCTTAGCATATTTCTTGACTCTCAACTAGTCGTCCTCTAGCTCAACAATGTGTATCGTGTCCGCGATCCTTGCCTCTTTCGCAAATACCTACAAGTTATACTTTTATCTTGACATTTTGATTTCATTACATTTACACATATTCCAAGACAATTGAATCAAATTACAGATAACCTAGCTAATATTATACTCAATTGGCATATATCACAACAAGATATCTCTACACAGACATAAACCATCAAGAGCCTATCACAGCATATATAGATTAGACATCATCAACACGTTAAAAAACACATGTAAAAGACCCCAAAATGTATACTCATACATATATATAAATTGGTTAAACCACGCCATCAAAATGTTTACATACACATAGAATACATCATATACAAAATGCGTAGGCCAGTAAAGCACCTCGATACAAAACTGGTGCCACTACACCAAAATTGGCTCACCAGCCTATATAAAAAAATACAAAAATACATAGAGAAACACTCAAGGTGCCTCTACCGCACCACCTTCTACCCCTCCCTCAGGCAGTGGTGCCCCACCCACTATTGATCCCTCTGGACCATGAGGTAACTGTCCGATCATTGCAACACCTGCTACTGTTGCTCACCGCACCATGGTCTGCCACATCAGCGAAACTCCCACACACTACTCCAGGATTCCCTCATCCTAGATGTGAAACCACAAGCCCTCAGGCACGCGTTGTAGCACCACCTCCAAGCAGCGACGAATATCCTCAAAATCTCCCCCGGCCTCCACCGGAGGAGCATGCGATGGCCCGACACCAGGGTCGTCAAAATGGCATCTCCTAGCCACTCTCTCATCACCAGATGGTCTTGCCTCAACATCCTCGTGCCAATGTCTCTCTCCTACCCACGGCCCTCTCCGCGGTGGTCTCTCTGGCTCCTGATGAGCTGACGCTCTCATCATCTCAACCTCATGCCCGCGAGGTCCCACATCTACACATACAAACAACCAAATGATAGTATCATCATCTATACAAAATACACATGTCATGTTATCTCAAAAATCAACATATCAAAATAACAAACATAACTCAATGATTAAACACCTCTTTTGGAGGTAACACCATATCCAGATCACCCTGAAAGTCAACACCATATTATGGATACTGCAGTATGATCTGCGGCATCTACTGCCACACCTATATCACCTTAGCCATGAAACAATGGCCTCCCTCACCACCACTGTGGCAAATCAAAATCATCAACCATTGCATCAGTCATGGCTCTCATGCACCAGGTATGCCCAATAAAACTCTAGCGCGCAACATCGACACCCTCTCCAAAAACTAGGCCACCAAGATGGACCCAAAGGCAAAGTCCCCTGAGTCCACAGTCTGACATCTGTCCAGCTGCCCTACCATCTTGGCATGCAACATCAAACCCCAAGAAAAATTCTCTCTGGCCAGTGCCGTCCCCATAAACCTTAGCTAACCACCACTAATTTGCTGAGTCGCGAGGGACCCATATACCCTCATAATCATCACTGCTACACAGTGTTGAGCTACAACATCCATCACCCTGATACTCACTATGGAGCCTAACATTAAGTTCTCCCTCGAACAATACCTCTGGCCCAAGGTAGCTAACTGCACATTTGTAGGTAACATAGGCTTCGTCGGTAGGGGCATTCCCTGAAAAGGGAGCCCAGTCAGAAAGTATACATCCTCCACCACAGTGAAGGAAATCTTCTCTCCCCACACCATAAAGAAGTGTAGATCCAGACTCCACATCCGGATCATAAACTGCAAAAGATACTCCTACACCCATATCAACGGGCACTCAAAGAACTTTAGCAACCCACAGGCTGCCAAAATGGCACGAACCCCCAACTCCTCAATTGCCATGACATCCCTCAGCTGTGACCAATCCTTCTCTCGCCAATGGGCCGAAATCATGCAAATGATTACCTGCAACCACATAATCTAGTCCTAGGTCAGCCATATTGACCATAAAACACATTAAAATCTCCAAAAAAGATAAATTTTTCACCCATCAGCCTTGCCCCCAAGGTGCAGCTATTTAACCCACAGGCACGCACATATGCGCGCCTATTCACACCATGGGTGTGCACGCATGTGTGTTTGTCCATCCCATAGGCATGCATGTGTGCGAGCATGTCCTGCCTATAGGGGTGCCTCCATGCACCCCTGTCATGAACACAGGCGCATCACAGCGTGCCTGTCCACTACACAACTGCGCACCCATGTGCAGTTGTGTAGAAAATAGGCATGCATACCATGCACGCCTTTGTACCCACTATGGGCACACCCATGCACGGATATCCAGATAATAGGCACGCACTCGTGCACACATATTTTCGGATCACCCATGAAATGGGGGGCCCACACCCATTAAAACCCCCGTACGACCCTTCCCACAAATTAAAAACCTACTTCTATGCAGGACGATAAGACTACTAACCTGAAGCTCACTGGTCCTGAATCGGCTACCTTATTCTCCTGGAATCTCCAAATATCCTCTGAATACCTCTTGTCCAATCACTCTAACAACAAGTACAAATGAGGTGGCAATGTGGGCCCTATAGCTATATATAGTCCTTTTCGCCAAACTTCCAAACACCATTCCGGGAGCTCCGGGTGTCTATTTTTCGATCCATATTTAGCCACAGGATCAACATCTCGTCATCTACACCAAGACAGTCCTCAGGATTTTTTTTATCCTTAGTCCCTGGGGCACCATTTTTTTCATACCCCATCCAGGTATGCATGCTCATGTTCAAAATTATCAAATAAATGCTTGTATGTTCAATTCTCTTCAGATATTGTTCACGTCGGGTATTTGGTTTTCATGTGTGCAGGTACTTGGTCATCATACATCAACGCAACCCCTTAAGGTATATACTCAACACTAGAATGTAATCATTCCCTTTGAATCTCAATTGCATCTCTAGTAACACCCTCTAAGATTTGCCTTTAGGATCCCCATCTCTAGCTCTGCAGTACCGACACCTCCATTGCATTTTAGGTACTATTACCTGGTAGCACTCTCCCCCACATGAGTTGTTCCATTCATAGCACCCTTTGGCACTTTGACACTCATGCTATTTTTTAAACCCTTTAGGGATGGGAGTCCCGATAGTCTTACATCATGTCATGAATCAGCCACATACTCCTCATTTTTCTAGCTTTCCCAATGGACAACCAGGTTATCTCTTCAAGGTTTTATTTTGCCTCCACCTCTGTAGTATAATTAACCCTCCATTTCATCCACACTCATTTTTCCCTTCTACAAATTTCCCTCCATCCCATCTACCTCATACAAAAACCCACCCATGGGGCCCCCAACCTCCACCAATTCTCCAAGCACATTGCACCCTCACCAACTCAACCATATTACACCGGGTCACTCATTTCTGTATTTGTACACTCATCTTAAATTATTCTTTATATATTGTAAAAATATTTTGTTTCCATCATTTACATATCTTTTTTTCGTCACCTTTGGCGACCTTCTTCTCTTTTTTGGCAAACGCAACCCATGTCACCTTTGGTTGGGGCACTCTTTATCATCTACTTCTATTGAAATCATCCATATACTTTGAGTATCCCACAGGCCACTTACCTCTACTCTCTGAGTTTGTCCACTTTGTCCTGCCTCTAGCACAACTTATCCCACGTCTTGTTGTCCCCCTGACACTCAACCTAGTTGAACGATTGTGGCCACTTATACTTCACATATACCCCCAACCAAGGGAAGTATTGAGTCTTCATACATCTTGACTTCATCCATGTACCTCCTTCAGTTCCTAACCTCACCTAGTAGATTTCATGAAGCCATTTTCTTCTTGGAGTCGCGTCCCCCTTTTGTCAACATCAACATAGTTCCCACAAGGGTGATAGTATCTTGACTCTCATTACATTTCCAATGAGAGGTCTCAGACGACACAGGGAGAACCACAATTTCTCCCTGCTGTCATTGACACCCATAACATTCAACTTCAACACTTTCTCATGTTACGGTGGGTCTTACTTTGTGACTATTGCATTTATTTCTTATATTTTCCAAATACCTCTGAACTTGGTTGGGCTATCAATGCCTATAGAATCTGTGATACTTCTTCCAGGTGTCATTGCCTATTGTTTAGAGTATGTTCCTTCACATAATTTTCTTCTACCTTTATCACGACCACCCTTGAGGGAATTGCAGTTGTCTACATCAACACACCATTTCAGTTACTATACAACACCATTCTTTTTTGAGTTACATGACACAATCATGGGGCATGCCCGCCTTGTTTGTACACAATTTATTTTTACACACCTTATGGAAGGTTGGGTTCTACAGGTTCCCTTCTCCCTCCAACGGGTCACTCTTGATACTCTCACTATCTCTCTCTCTCTTACAACAACACTCTCAGTAGAAGAAACATTGATGAACTTCAGCTATGCATATGATCCTAACCTCATCCATCATGGGGCATCTGTTATCACTGATTCGTCTGCAAATGGTTACAGAAATCCAGCATCATCAAACAGTTATGAGGTCACCCATGGACCAAAATTACCACAAAATCATTTCCAAAAGGTCCAAAACTATACAACCAGTGATAAAATTAAGGTGCGCTATGTCTACACAGGGCACGCGCGCACATGTGTGATCTAGAAATGAATTAAAAATGCACATGCGCATGATGCGCGACTGTGGTCGCTAAAATATGCGCACATCTGAGAAAGACGCATTTATGAGATTGGTCAGCCTCCTACCCACTTTTGGTTCAGCTTCCAAGTTGATTTGACACCTCAATCTCGGCTGAATCTGACTGGGTGGCTAGTCAAAGACCTAAAAATTCCCTAAATAGCCTCTTTTCACACTAGAAGCTGGTTGCACAATACCTCAAAGAGGTGCTATAAAACAAGCCATGGGTGCACTTCATTTTCAAGGAATTCATTAGCAAAGTTATGCTACTGTTATTCTCTTGAGGAATCCTCTATTCTCATTAAGAGAATACTAGCACCATTACATTGGGGCAATCCATCTCACCTCTTGAGTGGATTAGCTTGGGATTCTTTCACCATTTCTTTCAAAGTTGTAAGAAGAGATTAGTTGTGGGGGTCCAAGAGCCCTCCCTTGGAGGAAGAAGGGACCCAAAGTCCTCTTTCTTCTTGGTGTTTTCTTTTCACTAATATAATCCTTGTCATTGGTGACATGAGTCTTATGGGTTTTTGGTTCTTATGTCCTTATGCTCAATAGTTTAGTTGTTCTTTCATTTCTTAGTTTAATTCTTAGCTTAGTCTTTTATGTTTCTTTCTCTAACCCTTTCCTTTACAACTATCTTTCTTAGCTAACCCAACTAAGATTGTAAGCACCTATGTTTTGCTCATTTAGGTGACAAAAGAGGTGCAACATTAAGGAATTCGGACCTCGAGGATGCAAAGGCATCGATAAAACCCCTTGGACTCCGGATCAAGTCAAGAAGTGGACTATTGGGTTTTTATTATTGTTGATATGACATATGCACATCCGATTAGATGTTATGATGATTGATCTTATTTCTGACATGATTCATTGATGATGCAAGCTGATGATAGCTTGTCGACTAGACTCACATGTGGAGTATAGGGGTCACACACGACTACCAAAGACATTGAGGGAGATGTGTGGAGAGCATCCTTGCCATAACCTACTAGTACTTGCACCATGGCTCGAACTATAGGTTAACGATTATCTAGTTCGAGAATACCCATAATGCCATGAGCGAAGACTGCAATAGTTTCTCACAATGATTCTAAGGGGAACACAATAAGGTAGGGGAATTATTACTTAGATGCCCTTAGTCTCCCACAATATCACTTGGTGGAGTATTGACTCCAGGGGTTTTTTATTTCTACCAAGTCAGTCAAGAGGCGAGTGACACCCTTGGAGCATGGAGTGTGTCCTGAAGAGCATGTCGTGCAAGAAAAATAGAAAGAGGCGAGTGGCACCCTTGGAGCATGTAGTGAGTCCTGAAGGGTATGTCGCACAATAAAAATGGAAATAGGCGAGTGGAACCCTTGGAGCACATAGTGCATCCTGAAGGGCACGTCGTGCAAGGGTGATCTAGAAATGAAGAAGACTTGTATTCTTGAAAATATTTGCAAGTAAAATGTATGTGTTAAAATGAAAATGGATCATCTTTGAAACACAATTTTTAATAGGATTTACTCATTCAATATGCATATAAATAGTAGCATAATCAATGAACATAAAACACATAACACAACAAATGATAAAGGAGTTCACTCCTCTCTTGGGCTACATCTCCTGGTCCAGCTTCCAATGGATCATTTGTATTATTTTATCAAAGTGATCAAAAATGTTCTTTACCATGTTCAAAATTCCAAATAGACTGCTCCAATGACTTCAGAACGTCCAAAAACCCCTAGTTGGGCTTTTTCAGCACCTCGTTTGGCCAAAAAATGAAGAAGATAGGATTCCTGGAAGTCCCCCCTTCAAGCTTGTTGTCTCTGCATCTACAAAACACACCCTTGTTGGCTCAACCTAGCCCACACACATATTTAAGCGTAAAAACCTAGCACCAAACGCAACCACATGAACCGTGCAAACTATAGGATAGTTATGGGCACACCTAGCCCCTAACCGTCAAGGGCTAGGTCGTATGACCCATGCGTCCACGCGCTATTATTAACATAGGCTCTTGTTACATAAGCCAATGGTCAAAGGAAAAATGGTGGGTCGTTGATATAACCATTGGAACAATCACAACTATGCACGCGCGTCCATATGATATAGTTGTGGGTTATATGTAACATATCGTGCAACCAAGGGCTGGGGCTAAGCCCCGACCCGGTCGCACCCCAAACCACACGCATATACAAACATATATATATTGCATGATATATATAACAAGAAACAACTGGTGGCACACCTGTTGGCGGCTCTTTACCAAGTATTTTCCCCTACCTGGAGATCGCGGGGTCGACTCCGGCCAACGACATAAGTTTTAAACCAATAAATGGATGACACATGGCAACCATTGACTGGGCCACATGTCATCATTCCATTCACTACCAAACATGCCAAGTCACCTGCCAACTATCTAAATGCTTATCTGTCATGTGTCATATGGCCTGCCACGTCAGCGTCCGTACAGACTGTAGGGACTGTACAGTCAACAACCTTTTTTTTTGCCTGTTTGTAAATTTGAACAGAACGCAATATCTCTCACTCCCGACGTCTGTTTGAACCCAAATGAGTTGCGTTGGGCTTGTAATGATGAGGCCTACACTCTCGTTTGATTTGAAGCAATTCCGAGAACTTTGAATTTTTGAGAAAAGTTTGATCCCCTGATCACACCTCCCCATTGGAAAGCTTTTGGACCTCCAAAAGACTATTTTCAATCTATTTGAAGATGAGGGTATAGTTTCCTCACTCTTCCAACCTCAATCCACTTGGCTTTGCTTGGATTTTTTCCTTTAAGACCAACTCAAAGATACTCCACATTTCCTCATTTTGAAGTTCGCATTCTCCTGTCAAGGATGGTGTCTTCATGCAGTTCTGTAATATATTCTAGGGAAAAATCATCTATAGAAGGAATCTGAACATGCTCTCCATGATCATCAATCAACGGAGGCTCATACAATTTCAAATTATCAACATTAACAACTGCATACATTTGCATATAAGGAGGAAAATCTAAACAAAAGGCATTGTTACCAATCTTGTTGATAATCTTGAAAGGACCATATTGAATCGGTTTCAATTTTTTACCTTCTCCTTTAAGCCTCTCCTTACTGATGTAAAGCCAAATTTCATCTCCAACTTGGAAACTGTGATCAACACTATTCTTTTCATGTCTCGTCTTGTACTTGGCTTGACTCTTTTCCAACTGCTCTTGCACCATTTGATGTATCGACTGAATTTGTTCAATGAACTTTTCTGCCCTATCAATGTCATATTGACCATCGATAGCAATATCCTTCCCAAAGATAAAATCTAAAGGAGTTTTTGGCAAATAGCCAAAACATGTTTCAAATGGCGACGTTTGAGTTGAAGAGTGTTTAGCTCGATTGTAAGCATGCTGAATGTAGTGTAAATGCTCATCCCAAAGTTTAGGATGCTTGCTACAATAAGCACGAAGAATATGCACCACTGTTTGATTTACCACTTATGTCTGACCATCTGTTTGTGGATGAAAAGATGTGCTCTTTTTCAGTTTGGTGTCCATGAGTGCCCATAAACTCAACCAAAAACTTCCAACAAATTGAGAATTCCGATCAGAAATAATGGATTTAGGCAATCCAAAATGCACCCAAAAATTTTGAAAGAAAATTTGTGTCATTTGTTTAGCTGTAACCTGCTTCGTACAAGGCATCAAAATACACATTTTGGTAAATCGATCAACCAGAACATAAATATAATCATGATTTCGTTTAGACATAGGTAAACCGCTTACAAAATCCATGGAAATACTTTCCCAAGGACAAGAAGGAACCGGAAGTGGAGTATACAAACCCAACTTTTGATTGTTAGGTTTACTTGTGGCACATAACGAACATCCTTTAACATATCTTGAAACACTTTCATTCATTTTAGGCCAGTAGCAGTATCTTTGCAAATTAGCCACTATCTTGCCTACACCAAAATGACCAGCAATAAGAGAAGAATGTGCTTCTCTTATAATGTTGATTCTTTCCCCCTGTGGAA
>ML806631.1:271512-285020 GCA_009831015.1 Picea engelmannii
ACCACTTGCAAGATACCAGATATATAAAATATTCAGAACAGAAATAAAATGCTAGAAATGGAAGAATAACAGTAAAATATCCATCATAATCTTCACAATACACAGAAATGATATACGAAATAGCAATAGAAAAAGCACTTTGATTCAGAAAGAAATGTTCACAGGCCTCTTCGAGGGGGCAACCTCTAGCCGAGCAGCGCTCTGTTACAATAATATCCAAGCTAGGGTTCACATACGCTCACCCCTTATTTATACTAAACATTTCTATTAAGAGAAGCATATAGAGGAAGATCCTTCTAGAAGTGGAAGCTTCTATTAGGTCTTCTTACATCCACCTTATTCTATTTTATTGAAAGGCCTTATTAATATTGACCTTTATTACATCCAAATACATTGATCTACCTATGTGCGGGTTAGGATCTTAACAAAAGAAGAGTACCCCTAGCGTTGTCTGGGAGGTATCAGTGAAGTCACAATGGTCAGCTAGTGGGAGCAATATGAAGCGCGTGGGACAATGAATCAGAGCGGTCGACTTGGGCTACGGTACACAAGATTTTATTTTGAATGGTAGAGTAATATTGATCTGGTGCCTTCATTTCTATAATTTTATTGTGCAAAGACAAGTGTTTTACTTAGCGTTTTTAATGGATAACTTAAAATCATCACAGCTTTATGCTCGCTACATTGATTTGATCTCCTTGGCCACCGATCCTTGATTGTTGTGACTGTTATGTTGTTTTATTGATTATTGAAAAGTTTGTGCTTTAACTTTCATCCTTATCCTCGAACCATTAGTCCATGCATGATTATTTGGCTAGGAGCCAAATTGACGATCGTCACTTTGGTGCATAGTGACCTATAGATTCTAATGCCCTGCTTTTTTGTGCGTGGATGATGAGCGAAGTTTTTTTTTTTAGTTGTATACCCATGTTGATTGTTTTGGGTTGAATGATTGTCTTACTCCCTCTTGTGATTGAATACCTCTTCTTATTGTTCATCCTTTCTCTCTGTGAACAACTTAATGCTCTTTGCATTTTAAATCATTTAGGGATTGCATTGTTTTCCACTTGAATGACATCGTTAATTATTTTTATTTCTCTTCTTTTGAAATCGATTTGAAGTTGCTTTAAGGTGTGATGGTGACATTTGTTACTGTGTAATGCTCGAAAGTAATTAATTTTATTACTAGGATTATAACTTTGACTACAATTTGTTATATTTGGTCAGTGATTCGTTCTCCATAGAATTCAATCCCCCTTAACATTTGTGACAACGTTCTAATAACCAGACTGTGTGTTTCCTTGACTAAGAATGATGACGATATAACTTATCTATGTTTTTATTTAACTCTGTGTTTTATTACATCCTTTTTCTCTGTGTTTTTTTATGATTTTAGTTGTTTAACCTTGGAATTTATCTGTGATTGGGTTGATAAATCTCTGCAACCTTTCATTAAATTTTCCCAGTGTTTAATGGAAAATATCTGCATCTAATGTTGTCCAGCGTTGAGGTGGGGTGACACTTTGCATTTTATTCCAGCGTTGAGAGGTTATCCTCTGCATTTTTATTGTTAGACCACCGCTTCCACCCCCTCTCCTTTGGGATTTTGATCATATTGCACCCCATGAATTTTTGAGCCAATACCCAGTCCCTATGCAAAGAATCCCCCTTCCTTTTTACCTAGTGATCCCATCTATTAACCCAACATGTTATACTTAACTCGATGGTTCTTTAGACATAAAATTTATTATAGTAATCTTAATTTGCAATGATTTTTATTGTATGGTTGCGCTGAATTATATAGCGACTTCCTTAGGAAGTAATTTTATAGGACATGATGTTAAGGTGCAATGCTTTATTGTTAGCGTGACTGCATTGAGACATGCAGTGATTTCATTGACCAGAATTTAGTCTACGTTTTACATGTACAAGGATAACGTTAATACATAGCGTTTTGATAGCGATTCATATAGATTTTAATACTTTTGGGTCAATGAATTTATGCAACGATTTTAGTGATAGCAAGGTAATTTTACACAGAGATATTTATGTATTATACCTTGAAAGGCAGCCAGTGATTACACAGAATGACCGTGAATTTTATTAGCAGTTGGGATGGTAGGCAACAACTTCAGGGATACAATGACCCATTTAGCAGTCCGCCTTAATTTCTTTGTTATTGACGGCTATATGGAAGGACAACGTGCCTGCACTTGTCAACGTTTTTGGTAGGTGAATATTGGTTGGGTATCCACTTGCAACCTTTATGTATATCCATGGTTTTAATTACTACTCACATTGAAAGAAAATCTGCAATGATATCATTTATGTAGTTATGTCAAGGTTTACTCTCATCAACGTTTTATTTCTTTCCAAGTTTTAAATTCTACCAAGTTAATCTATATCAACGTCTTATTTCAGTAATTATAACAGTTTTGTAAGTAATTATAACAGTCTTATTTCAGTAAGTAATTATAACAGTCTTATCAATGTCTTATTTTAGTAATTATAACAGTTATAACAGTTTTGTAAGTAATTATAACAGGTTTTTTTTTTCAGTCATGTACTTATTCTTTTTATATAAATATTAAATGTGTGTAGTTTCCTTACTTGCCAATGTAACCCCTTATTTGGATCAAATTTTAAAAGGTGTAATGTGATAATTTATTCTGCATTCCCTTCTCTTCACTTTTAAAATTTTAACTTTACGCTTAAAACTAGAATTTCATTGGAGAGATGTAGATAAGTCTGCACATAAGTTGATAAAGATGTTTTGGGCTTGACCTTGAGTTCTTCCATTACTTAAAGTTTGGTGAGATTCCAGTTTCCCTTGACCTAGCACTTGTTTCCTAACTCAGTTCTCTCTCTTTTTTTTTATTTTTTATCTTTTCTCTATATTTATATTTCAAATAAGAAACGCCCGATTTTTTCTTTCACCATATAGAGATTAAAATAGAAAACCCATGTACACAAAGTTTATAATTATTACTCTATTATCTATGTTTTAACGTGTGGGAGACCCCGTTGAGAAAAAATAATGTCTCTTAAGAAAGAAAGAACTCGTCGTCTAGGGAACAACTTAGTTAAGGGATGATATGCATCTTGTGTCTTGTCGACCTGTTGCTTGGGGGCAGGTTGTAGTCTTCTTGTCAGTTATTTCATCTCCTAGTGAGTTGGAATTTTCTTAAGTCCTTGGCCCAGATAGGTTATGTGCACCAAGGTTATTGTCATGCCTATCACCTGGGGATGACATGATTCCCGGTGAGGGGATCATGGAGCGCCCTATTGGATAGAGGAAAATGATATCTTGGTTGAAGTCTGTGCTTCCCATTGTGGGTGTTTCTGATCGTTGTAAGTTGTTGTTGATGCTTGGGTTGCAATGCCTTCCTACGTTGGTGGCGCACCATAGAGGTCTAGTGATTGGTTGTCGAGGTCCTGGTGTCAAAATTGTGGAGGTTTTCCTAGCTTGTAGGCATTGTTGTGTTGTGTGTTGGGCGGGTATTCGTTCATTTTTTTGGTTTACACATGTTTCGTCCAGTTTCTCATGGTGCTAGTGTGTGGAGTCATGTTGTCTATTGCTTGATATGTGTGCTTGTTCTTGTCGTTAGGTTGTGTGGTTCAACTGGTTGTAGTCATAATTATAGGGGACCTTGCATAAACTTACCACCTTTTGAAACCATGGCCTTAACAACATTGTAATGTTGTCCACAAAAACCTTAAAATCAACCCCCGATCGAAAAATGGTGCTAACAATTACATTACTTTTGTATTTTCAAGGTTAAAACTACAACTTATTTGAAACCTTTGAACTTGAGTATTAGTACTATTGCAACCATAACCTTAAAATCGACCATTCAATAAAAAAGCATTGCTGAGTAGTAGAATTGTTTTTTGGGGGATAAAAACACAAGCTTTTTGAAATCGCATCCTTGACAATTGGTACCCTTGGAACAATTTTTTTATGACTAATAACAAAATTGAAAGTAGGTGTTATCATTACACGAGGGCTTCACCTTGTTGACCAAAATATTATCATGTTCATTCATAAAGGGGGTTTGAAAATTGTGAAAAATAGAGTTAATATATTGTAGGTAATGGGGTGGGGGTGAAAGGTATGTGGTTTTTATAGGTATTAGGGGCTATAAAAAGGGGTACTTGGAAAAAAAAGGATATATAGTAAAAATAGGGGCTTCTTTTATTGAAAATATGTATTGGTTATATGAGAATGTTATTTCCAATCTTAGGAACAATGAGGGATGGTTAGAAGAAATTGACTATAATATAGGATTCAAGCAAGGTTTTCCCCTATACCCTACCCTTTTTGACATATACATTGATAAGTTAGAATATTGTGTGGAATATGTTGGTTGTACTAGCCTGACTCTCACTGGTATATTCATCATACTTCTTCTTTATGTTGATGATATTTTTCTTATGGTGAGGAATTCCTATGACCTTGGTATTGAAGATGAGATTAATTTAGGGGGCTCAATGAGAGGCTTTGGTTATGATTGAGGTTTGTGATCATGAAAAAAATGTCGTTTAGGCCCTCAAACTGGCCCCAAAAGTTAAAAACTACTAAAAATAGTAAATTGTCCAAAATGTCAGAAAACTATTTTGAGCCAATTGGAAAAGATGGGTGGACACCGATATCCACCTTGATCATCCAATGGTATCAATTGTCAAGGACATGATTTCAAAAAAAATGTAACTTTATCCTTAGGAAAAATTGAAAAATTACTAGGAGCACCACTTTTCGATTTAGAGGTCGATTTTAAAGTTTCAGTTGCAATGGTAGCACTTGTCAAGCTGAGAGGTTTCAAACAAGTTATTGTTTTCACCTAAAAAATAAAAAAATGGTGTTACTAATAGCACCACTTTTTGACTTAGGTGTTTAGTTTAAATTTTTTGTCGACAACATTATTATGATAAGGCCATGGTTGTAAAAGGTTCCTATCTTAAAGAACCCAAAAATTGTGTTACTAGTAGCTCCACTTTTTGAAACATTGGTAAAAATAGCCACTAAATGCCACCTCTAAAAAAACTAACTCTGAAGTGTTCTCGACAAGTTGGTAACTATGTCTCATATTGAAATAAATCTTCGACGCTTTATTTGGGGAAACTCAAGTGAGAAAAGAGGAATTCCATTGGTTTTTTACGATCTTTCTACTTTCCCAAAAAGGATGAAATGATGTACCTATCAAATACACGTCCTGAAAGGACTCCCTTCATAGTGAAACAATTTGTTGAGGACATTAGCATCAATGCACCTTTGTAAATATGTGTTTGGAATCACATGAAAAATTCTATATGTAAATGACATACCCAACCCATATGGTGTCTACCACAGAGGGTGATATTGAAGCTTTTAAGATCTATAATTATTGTGTTATCAAGAGGGTATTGCAAGCATCAAAGTGGATATAAAAATAGTTGAATTATGTCTATCTAGATTATAAACAAGGATTGGTTTGGGTTTCGGGGTAAATTTGGAGTTTCTTGATGAAAAGAGGACAACTTGAGTTCATTTCTTCCTTTGCAAGAACAAAGTTGGAGAAGAAGGGATTTCATATGTGGGGAAATTTGTGGGACAAGGAATGAGATATGTGTTGGACTTTTAGTACCTCAAAAAATGTTCGATGGATCTCCATTAATGGAAACAATAAGAAATGAAGATCTAGGTGTATGCAAAGAAGGTATGGTGGTAGGTATTCAAGAAAAGATTCAATATAACTATCATAATAATAACAAAGATTTCATAAAACAACATTAATGATAACAATAACACTACACACTCCTTCAACAATTCTATACATCAATGAGTGAGAGCATGGGAACATTTATGGAGGAAAGAGATATGGAGAGTGCATGCATGTGACATTCCTTAGTTTAGATCCAATTCAGGTTCTTTATATGTTTAGAAATTCAATAATATTTTTGAGTTTTCTTGAGTTAGTAATTGCATGCACAACTAGTTAGAGTGATATATATATATGGAAACTTTCCAATATTAGATAGGGTTCTTTCAATGTGGAAAGTCTCCAATGTTATATAGGGTGCTTTTCATTCATAATTGCACCCTCCTCTAGTGAGCACACCTTCCTAGGAGTATTTCTTTCATGTAGGTTGAGGTTGCTAATCCCGATTCTAAGAATATATGCATGATTTAGGTTTATTGTAGTTAAGGCACTATTTTTCATGTGTCCACATTCATTGTACTTCCTAGCCTATAAAGAAGAGGGACAGGGTATGGTTTTTGTTCATTAAGTTTTGCAAATTAGGAAGGAGTGGGTGAACAAAAAAGTTTAAAGATTTCAATGCAATTCTTGTCTCCAAGAGTAATAAATAGTAATGTGATTCAAGTTTCATATTTGTGCACCCACTACTACTTTCCTCAACTTGATGTGTTTCAATTTATAGTAATGTTAATATTGTAGTTTTGATAGAGATTTTAATTTTTTGTTTTCCTAAGTATATAGGTTAGAAATCAGACTAGAACTATTAGTTCTAAAGAGTTTTAACATGGTATAAGAGCACAATTTATGAAATCGTCTCGATTTTGTATATAGAGAGACACCTTGTCTGGAATAGAGAATTACCAAAATATTTTAGTGAACAATATGTCCAATATTTAGAGATGGAAACAAATTGTTTCCAATGATCATCATGTGGACCTTAGAAGGGTTTTCAGGTGGAAATCCTCGGTTAATCTAGCGATCTTAGAGTGTAGATTGTTCAAAAAAATTACAACAATGAAAACTCCTAGGATGCGAGAGAATCACTTCTTGGAATGAGCCTCCAATCATGTTCCATAGAATTTGAGATTAAAAAACCTATTGGAAATGGAAGAGTTATCATACCTTGTGGATAACATGGTTGCACCACCTACAAATACTAAACATCCTGCAAAACACAACAAGAAGGTAGTAAACTTGCTGGAAGGAGCCTCCAACTTTGTGCCATAGAATTTGAGATTACATAACCTCTTATAAATGGAAGACTATGGTACCTTGTGGATAAAGTGGTTGCACCACCTACAAATCCCAAATATAAGGGAAAACATAAAAATAAGTTAGTAAATGCAAAGAAAATCCCATTGGATTCAGTGAAGATCGCCTAATCCTTTATATCACCAAAAACAACTCTGCCAAAGATATGTATGATGCCTTCAAAATAATGTAATAGTGTGTGAACATATCTAGGAAGATTATATCTAAGAACAAACTCACCTCTACCTGAACGAGAAAAATAGATACAATAGCAAGCTATCACATGAAGATTGCATTGTTGAGATATTATTGTTGTGATTGTTGACATAGTTGAGGATAATGAGATAATTCTAATTTCTCTTAATGTCTTTAGTCCACTATGACACAATTTTTTCCAAGTAATATGTGGTCGGGACAATTTACCTAATTTCGAGTGGTTATGGGATGCTTCATTGGAGAGGAGATGAGACTACAAGAAGTCTCAACTAGTTATGAAGATGTTCTATATCTAGCCCTCATCGAGAAGTTGAGGAAGGGATGGAATAAAGGATCTCTAAAGGGTCAAAATAATAAAGAAGAGTCAAGATATTCTAAGAAATAGAAGAAGGATTTGATCCATATAAAATACTTCAACTGCAACAAGCATGGCCATTATTCTTCTCAATGTCCTAAGAAGAAGGGAAAGGGTATGCAACAAAAACAAGTACAATTTGTAGGAAGTTTGAATGGCCCATGTGTGGATGAGTTGTCTGTTAGTCTTGATACAACCTTTGCCATGGTTTTGTTCCTTTCCACAAATACAATTTCAGGTTTTTGATGGTATGTGCATAGTGGAGCTTTGAGACATATAACTTATGATATAAATATATTCAACATGTTTCAATAGAAAGAGGGAGTAATTCTTGTGGAGTTGGGTGGTGATGCCAATTATCATGTGAAGGAATTGGGATCCATATCATTCCATATGTATTTAGGTGAAGTTTTTGATTTAGATCATATCTTATATGTTCCTAATTTAACAAAGAGTTTGTTTTCAATCTCTTACATGAAATCTATGGTGTTTGGCTAAGTTTTATGGTCAACAAGTCAATATTAGAGACAAGAGCCATGGATATGGTCAAATTTTGGCCAAAGGAATGGAAGAAGATGGCCTTTACAAGCTATTCACAAATTTGATTGAGCAAGTGTGGAAAGATGCCATGATAGATGAGGGTTTTTTTATCCTTGATGAGAGTTTTACTGTAGAGAATTTCTCTATCCTTGAGGAGACAATTACAAAACCATTTGTGAAATCAATGATTGATTCCTTGATTGTAGTTGATGAGTCTATGTAATAGTACCAAGATAAGGTTTTTATAGAAGGAGTCTCTCAACCAGAGGTACTTACTCTTACTCTCCTCGGCTTACTCTTACTCTCCTCGGCTTCTCAACAACATAGTAACTACGAATAATTCTCCTTAAAATCTTCTACCTATCATTCTTGTTCTCAATATGGATTTCTCTATCCAATATAATACCAATGGGTATTCACAATGCACCTTAATGCAACCCAATTCTCCTCGAAGCATACAAATACTAATTTCTCTAATCTAAATATTGACATCAACAAACAAACTCCTTATTCATGTCTCTCTTTACAACAACAATCTACGATTGGCATGCTTCTCCTCATCTTTCAATTTTTCAAATTCCCCTAACCCACAAGATTCAAAAACCATATACAAGTTCTAATACCAATCTAATGCAATGAGCAAAATCGATTAGCCCAAAATCCATATAATCTTAAGAGGAGATTCCAAAAAGAATATATAACAACCCTACCCTTATTGTCAATGTTCTGAACAAGTAGTTCACACACATTACACATTAAATCAAATAGATTATTATGGAGACATTAATCAACAATTACACAAAATATGCTTATAAACCAATGATAAAATGGTCCTCATATAATCTCAAATACCCACATACATGAAAATATATTGACTTCCTTGCAATCCCTCATACCATCTCAAATACCTGCAAGCATTCAAACGCATTAACATGCTTGTCATCTCAAATACTCACAATGATATAAATGCATCAATGTCACTATAATCTCTTGAATACAACACCCACTCCCTGGAACACAACACCCACTCATAATCATCGAATCATTTAATAATCTAAAACCTATTCGAAAGAATTAAAACATCCACACAACACCCACTAATCCTAACAACCATTATTAAATAAGAAATTTCCAAATTTAGAACCTATTCGAAATGGGATTTGGTAGATTTCAAATTTCGAGAAACCGTAAGTGAGATGGGATTCGGTAGATTTCAAATTTCAAATTTTGAGAAACGGACGTGATTTATTCGTTAGCTTTTTTGGAAGGGAATGAATCTTTTTTGTATCCGCTCCTTTAACGGTCGAGATGGGGCGGAATTTATATATATGTCTGAATTTGCATCGCTCATGTTTGTTCACATCCTCCTCCCCAGATTCTCTCTGTATTTCTTTTCTTTGGAGGTGCTTCATGTGTCTCTATGTTTGTATGTCTGTATTTGTATTGGTTTTCATTGGAAGCGCTTCCTGTGTGTCTATGTTTTTCTGTCTGTGTTTTAGGCTGCATGTTATTTGAATTTGAGTAGATATTAAGGAATAAATGATTGAAGGACGAACGCTGCATCCTGGACACCCATTCCAATGACAGGTATGTCTTTCTGTATTCCTTTTTAATAGATAGTTTATTCATCTTTATTTATTAATAAGAGAGTCTAGTCTCAATCATGAGTATGATTATTACTCATAAAGATTACCCTGATTATTACTCATAAAGATTACCCTGATTATTGAACAATGGATTGGGATGAACAGACAAGGCTTAAGGTGGGTCGGCCAGATGCAGATGAACTTAGATCTCAAACAATGAACATCTAGGTCCATGGCAGGTATGTCTTTGTATCCTTTTTAATATAATGGTTAGCAGGGTTTTTTTGGTATGTCTTTATTATTAACAGAGTGCAGTACAGTCTTCCTTCCTCAATGAGTCTCGATGAGTTTCAGTCCACAATTGTTGCGTCTACGTGACAACTCCTTCGTTAACTTAGGTTTGATAACGGACCAAGCCATAGTTGAAAACCTGCACATACTGAGCACGCACCCTCAAACGTTTTTTAACACAGCACTGATATTAACAAAATATATTACATCTAGAATCTATTAACAGAAAAAATAATAATAGATAGAATGAAATGGGGATAATAATAGATAGAATGAAATGGGTATTATAATATGAAGTTGCACTAAATTTTGCACCAGAGCAAAGATTATTAAACTGGTCTAAATTCATTTGTACCGATGTATTTTCACACACACAAATTAGTTTCGTACAGAAAATCCCTAAGGTGGGTCGGCCAGATGCAGATGAACCAGCAGTCCAGTCTTCCTCAGCCGTGGTTTTTCTTTCCTTTCTCTCCTCCCTCAATGAGTTTCAGTCATGGTTTCTTCCACAATTGTTCCTAACCCCGAACACTATCTATTGGATTCAATGGCCAACTCTGAATTCACTCGTGACAATTCCTTCGTTAACTGGTTTAATTTATGGCAAACCAAGCGATAGTTGAAAACCTGCACATACTCAGCGCAGGTTGGTCTTGAGAATAACCTGATTATGAGTGCTCATGAATATGATGTCGTTCCTGTTAGGGCAGTCATGAGAATAAATTAATAATATCTATGTGGCATTTTCACTTATATGTATAAGTTATTCTATTTTAATATACTTTAAATTTTAAATAGGATGGAAAAAATATTTGTTATATAATTGATATTTTCATAATATTAATTACTGTTCAATATAAATTGTTTTGCACCATGAAAGATTCTTTGTTACGAACTTAAGGCGAGCCAGCAATTTAGGCGAATTAGTGACGAACCTTCAAACTTTTCAGTAATTGCATCCATTGGGACGAACCTTCTCACTAATATTAAAATCCGCTTACTATCCATTCATTGGGACGAACCTTCAAACGTGCTTTATTGCTAAGAAGGTCGTTGTTATTCTGTTATATACTCCTTCAGCATTTTTATTTTTATTACTGGCTTCATAATTAGTTATGTTAATGTTATAATCATAAATGGTATTTCTGATTTTTTTTTACAATAAGTATGTATAATATTGAAAATAGCTATTATTTATAAATAAATAAATATAAATATTGAAAATAGTTATTTATAAAAAAGTAAATATGAAATTGAAAATTAAAAATATCTATGGATGAATAAATGTGGATTTTGAATTAAATATTTTTAAATATATAATTTTGTTTGTATTTATTTAATATATATTAATTAGTTTTCTCTTTATAATTTTATTTATTTTTAATTTGATATATTCAGAGTTAAGTTTTTTATATATATATATATATATATATATATATATATATATGTTTTGTAACGACAGTATAAACTTCTATTTTGTTATTTATTTATTATTAATAATATTGTTTAGTTTTGAAATGAAATGCCTTTTATTACGATGATATTATATTCTTTTACATATATGTTATTATTGGTTTTATAATTACTCATATTAATGCTACAATTATAAATAGTATTTCTGATTTTTTTTCATAATAAGTATAATATTGAAAATAGCTATTTATAAATAAGTAAATATAAATGTTAAAAATAACTATTTATAAATAAATAAATATGAAATTGAAAATTAAAAATATTTATGGATAAATAAATGTGGATTTTGAATTAAATATTTTTAAATATATAATTTTGTTTGTATTTATTTAATATATATTAATTAGTTTTTTCTTTATAATTTTATTTATTTTTAATTTAATATATTTAGGGTTCAATTTTATGTATGTGTGTTTTGCAAAGATAGTATAAACTTGGTCTATTTGATATTTATTAATTAATAATAATATTGTTTAGTTTTGGAATGCACTTTATTACTATGATATTCTATTCTCTTACATATATGTTATTATTGACTTTTCATAATTACTCATGTTAATGCTACAACCATAAATGATATTTCTGTTTTCTTTTCACAATAAATATAATATTAAAGATAGCTATTTATAAATAAGTAAATATGAAATTGAAAATTAAAAATATTTATACATGAATAAATGTGGATTTTAAATTAAATATTTTTAAATATATAATTTTATTTATATTTATTTAATATATATTAATCAGTTTTCTTTCTATAATTTTATTTATTTTTAATTTGGTATATTTGAGGTTTAGTTTTATGTATGTGTGTTTTGCAAATGCAATATAAATTTATATATTTTGATATTTATTTATTAATAATAATATAATTTAGTTTTGGAATGCCTATATTCTATTCTCTTACATACATGTTATATTTTTTTGTAATTGATTAAAGTAGGATGTGAAAGACAAAGATTATTAATAAGATTATTAATTATGTATAATTTTAAAAAATATCAATTAAAAAAAAATCATTATCATTCTTTTTATATTCTTTTAGTATTTAGAATAATATTTTAATTATTTTAATATTTAAAATAATATTTAAATAAAACTGTATTTATGATATTTGTTTTGTTTTTTTATTTTTAATGTAAAGCATTTTGAAACAATATTTTAATGTTACAATATTACAATGTTATTTGAAGTAGTTTTTGAAACAATATTTTAATGTTACAATATTACAATGTTCTTTGTAGTAGTTTTAAGTGATATATAATGGTAATTGTATAATCTCTTATTTTTTATATGGAAGTATTTACTCTCTCTAATTGTTTCATGTGATAAATATGTAACTTTGGATAAGATTTTAGATAATATAGAGACAAATACTAACATATAAAAAATTATTTGTAATATAAATTATTATTTTATGGAAGTATTTACTTTCTCTCATATGATAAATTTGCAAGTTTGGATAAGATTTTAGATAATATGAAACTTTCGTAGAGGCAAAAGATAACATGTATAAAATATTTATAATATAAATTATTAATTTGAGGGGAAGAGTATTAAATTAGTTCAAATGTTCTATAGGGTGAGTACTTCATTATTTTAAAGTAGTTTCATATAAAATTATATGGTATGCATTTTCACATATCTATTTGTACTCATTTGTTTTCAAATTTGTTTTATAATTTTTTCAATACATAAATAAACTTCATCATATATTTTAATTTTTAAAAACTTTCATGTTTTTACTATGTAAAATACTTTTTTACATAGCCATGTTTTCATCATTTTCACATTTTTACTTTGTTTTTTTTTCTTATTTTTATTTTTATTTTTTACCTTTTTTCAAGTTCAATTAAAATTTATAGAGGGAGAGACAAAGAGAGAGGGGTGGGGGAGGAGAGAACTTAGAATCATAGAGAGAGATAGAGGGAAGATATGGGGAGGGAGGGAAAGAGAGAGGGTGGGGAAATGTGGGGAGAGAGATAAGGATGAAGCTAGAGAGATAGCGAGGAGAGTGGGATGGGAGAGAGAGGGAGAAAGTAGGGGGGGTGGAGAGAA
>ML806631.1:293003-307413 GCA_009831015.1 Picea engelmannii
TATAGGAGCCAGTGGCATCCAAAACCCTAACCCAATGACCTGGATTAGTCCAAAACCCTAATTCCTTAACCAGAAATAGAAAACCATCGGCAAAAACCATGTGCCGAAAACCACCTAATATCATGTGGTCCCGGAAATATGTCAGCCCGGTGATAATATGTCGGCTCGAAACCGGCAAAAATATGTTGGCCCAAAAAAAAAAATTCGGGGGCGCTGCCCCTGCACCCCCCTCTTACCCCCCTGCGTGCCCGACGCAGGCGCTCAGACTCTACTACTCGTCCAAAGAATATAACACATACCCAACAAAAGGGACATGCCACTGTATCATATTGATTGAAAGTAAATATTACAACCTGGTCTCCTTGATGTTGCAAGCTTCCTTTCAATGGCTCTTGGCTCCAACACACACACTTTCTCAATCCTTGTATGAAGAAGATCAAAACCTCTTGATAGACTTGCTGAAGTCTTCAAGCTACTGTTCAAGCTAAGTCCTTCACACAATTCTTTCACTAATTCTCCAATGAATCTTGCTTAACCTTTTCCATGAGAATTCCCTCAATATATAGGAGAGAATGAGATAGTTACTTGGATAAGAATGATCCCACAATATCAGGGAATCTAGTATAAGGATAACCATTCAAATGCCAACCCATTCTTCTAGAAGATTCCCTTCTAGAAACATCAAGAATTCATCTTTTTCCATGCTTTAGGAAGATTTCGCACCCTAGTTATTCAAAACAATGCGAGAAGTTCACACCCTGGCTTAAAGTAGCCTACGAGAATGGGTCATTCTTGCACCCAAATATATTAGCAACCTGCGAACCTTCTTCAAAAATGAGTTTTCTGGGAAGAGATGAAAGTAACTTTTATCAGGAGAAAGTTCTTATGAAGAGCCTGAGTACACCATCATCAATACATCATCATGACAACCAAAATCATGGGTAACAAAATTCCCCCCAAAGTATGAGGTTGGAACCAGTGACGATCGGAAGACTTTGTAAGCTGCATGTGTGTGTCGGAAACTAGGAGCACACCTAATCGGAAACCTGGGAACAACAAAGCATCTGCAGAATATCATATATATTAATTCTGAGGTAGAAATTCCTATACTTAGATCACAGACTAATGACAATTGTAGACATGGGTCATGGCCACCAATCATACACTATGGATCCATGCCGTCAAAATATAGCATAGCCACTAGGAATACACTGTGGATCTATGCGAAAAAATTCAAATTGAGATGACATAGCCATAAGACATACACAGTGGATCTATGTGTCACATATTATACATTCTCCATCACAACCTGGACAAAGAGATGATATCCAGGGTCTTCAATATCGTTGCCCAAAGTATGAATCTAACCATGTGATTACATGTGTTGAAGTCGAACATGGCAGAAACCACCTGATTACTAGTCATTGATGAAATCGTTAACAAGTGCGAGGGAAATCACCATTGATGTCAATGAATCCCAAGGTACCCTAGTAAAATCCATCGAGTGTGAATGAATGAGTTGAAGTCAAACATCCGATCTAATCTATCGATCATGAGTCAATGATGTAAACCCACTGTCGAAAGCGAGGAAACCTACCATTGAGGCATGCAAGCTCCAAGGTAACAAATAATTTCTAAGTCTTGATTTCGGATAATGAGCTAAAGTCGATGGAATAAAACTCATCACAGGAGGGCCTTGATGTATCCCCCATCAATGACACGAAACGAGTAACATATTTTGAAGGTGAAATAGAGTATTATGCAGATTGAACCTGACACAGGGAAGGCCGACACAGAGAGAATGGACAACTGCAGATGGCTGACTCAATAGAGGTTTCAGATGGACTTCTCTTGAACATATGAATGACATGACCAATGATTTGGCATCATTGACTCAAAGACGACACAGGGAATGACCTTGTAGCAAATCGAATAAGAGGCAAATGGATTTCCCAAACTAGCTTCAAATGATGAATAGGGGGTGTCATTTTCAAGAGTGACACTTACTACCAATCAATACGAATATGATAACATATCCCTTTCCCAAATTTTCCCCCACCATTTCTGGTGAGTACCTCTTTATTTTTATGCAAGCTTGAGGAGGATAACATATGCTTGTTGATATAAGCTTATCCTTCGGATAAGTCATTCGGAGTATATTTAACAAAACCTAAGAAGGAGTGGTTCGTTCCCATTACAGGTCTATCAATGTTTGTTTAACAAGTCTAGAAATAGAAAACTCGAAGGTTTTTCATGATTATAGAGTCTGGAAAAACACTTAAAAGAGAACTCTCTCAGTTCCTTTTTCGTAAAATAGTTTGGATGAGACCGAAAAAGAGATAAATTATCGCTCACCGGACACTTACTTCAGATACTTTATCGAGTGTGAAAATAGCAAGGTTGCTCAGTTATATTTTCATGTTTAGAGAGTCTGAAAAGAGCTTAAAGAGGACTCCAGGGGGGTTCCCTTTTCGTATAACCTTTTTGAGCCCGAAAAAGTAATAAAAGTATGCTCGATCGCGTTCTCATGTATTTGCGAGCGCAAGAAAGGACAAACACCACGCTCGATGTTTTATACAAAAACCATAAAAAATAATCAAAACACACGATGACAAAGAAAAAATATATATGCATCCCTATATAGGAACCTCGAAGTCATTATGCCTGCAAAAGTTACACTCAAAAGGACATTAGGGATTAGGGTTAAATAGATTAATAATCATAAAAAATCAAATAACATGGTAAAAGTAAATATAAAGGAGTAAAATATCTTTTTACCATATCATTTTCACTTTTCCACTATTTGAGCTCAAAAACCCCTCTTTTACCCTCGAAGTTCGGTGTCAAATTGTGGGATTTATGAGCTTTCATTCATCGAGCCGTCAACGACAGTGAGGTAGGTTCTTTGTCCTCTACTCTTTCATGGTTTAATTTTTCATTTTCACTGGTTAAAAATTCATTTTTAAGTTGATTTTATGAGCCCTACTTGCACTCAACCATTCTCGCAGGTGGGCTACACGGGACCTGCGAGAATGGGTCATTCTTGTAGGTGAGCCCACAGCAGCCTGCGAGGTTCTTACACTGTGCATAAAGGGCCCCTGCGAGAACTGCAAAGCTCAATTTTTTTTTTTTAATTTACCCAATGAAAGAGAACCAAATCATGAAAAATGTTGTTAATCTTCTTTTTGTTCTTCTTATGCAGATAATTGGCCATCAAAATGGTTCTTGAATGGCATGAAAGGGAGCATGAAGAAGGCAATGCAATTTCTATAAATCATCCACCTACTATTGCTCCTTTGAGAAACTGTGGCCTTCTGAAGTACTTTCGTATCTCAGGCATGAGGGCCCAAGTGAGGTTATTAGAGTACCTGGTGCGTATGTGGTATATCGATCAGTAGGTATTTCATGTGGGGGTCCACACACTATCCTTAGATATTGAGGACATTTACTTTTTGACTGAATTGTCATGGTGGGGGTACTATGTGAGCCTGACTGGTAGCAGAGGTGGTGGGCTACCCATGAGTGAGTACTGTCATTTACACTGTGTTCCCGAGGTAGAGAGAAAGAATGGAAAAGTATCTATTTGGGGGGTATGAGATTTGACCCTCCATACTATCTTGTTCACCATAGCTTGGATGGCAGGGAGATCCGCTCCTCACATGGTGCTACAGAGTTACTTCTAGTATGCTATAGAGTGTATTGAACCTCGAGTTTTCAACTGGGCAGATGCAATGCTTCGTAGCATAAAAAGATAGTTGACCAAATGTAGATGAGGCAACCTAAAGAAATTCGGGTACGGATCTTTGTTAGTGTCCTTATTCCTTGAGAGGGTTCTATTACTGAGGCTGCAGGTTGAGTGGAATTTACCGGCTCCTAGGGATCCAAGGATGCTGAGATGGTGTCAGTTTATGGCCTGACATGTAGCTAGACCGATCATCAAGTATGATGATACTTTCTTTGACTGGCTTCAACCACAGATGTTGATGGTTGATGATTATTCTTATGCTGGGTTGGATTTCCAAGGAGATCCAGACTTAGTACTGCCAGAGGATGCTCAGTGGGGGGAACTTGGTAAGAAGTACACACATTTTTTTCTTTTTAAATGTTTTTGTGAATTTTTATCATATTCAAATGTTTTTGTTTTATAAGTTCGTCCAAAGACTAAATACAAAATTCATTTTTGATGACATAGATTTTGGACCTTATCAACCTCCTCGTACTTCTCCCATTCAGCGACGAGGAGATGTAGCAGCAGCGCCACAATATGTCAAGGATTATCAAGTAGTGGAACACAATCTAGAGGGCCTGACTACAAATATTCCAAACATGCCTCTTGAAGAGGTTCCACGATGCGATCAATGTCATACTGTAGGAGTGTCAGGGTCCATGATTCGACTGCTTCATAGGGTTGCTCGGGCAGTCATGTGTTACCATGAACGTAATCCATGACGTCACTTTGTAGAAGCTATGAGCTTCATATTTTGACATTTTGGTCTTCGGACAAAACTTTTTGTAAAAAACTCTTTTGATCGTTATATATACAGACGAATTCTACCAGTTTATCATGTATTGTGTGAATTGATGTGATTGATTTATAAATGATCCAAATGTCTGTCTAATACATAGTTATCCAATGCATCTGTTAATGTATTTAGACATCTAGGAATATGTTGATATTCAATATAATCAAAATAACGTTCCAAGAGGCGAATTCGCAAATACACCCGTAACAAATCAGGACTTCAAATAGAATAGACATTACTTAACTGTAGTACTACAAGCTACGAATTGAGTCGCACAACCAAATGATGGATTCTGAGTGAGATAGCATCAACCAATAATTCAATAACGACGCTATACGCTGCAATGTTGTTGGTTGCACAGTCGAGACACACACCTAGTAAGGAGACAAGTTTGTTTGTAAGGGCGTAAATTTCCCACGCAGCGAAAGTAAGGTTCTGAGTACTAAAACTAGTGCCATCAGTGAAGCCAATATAGGGTAGCGAAGACTCCGACATCTGGAAATCAAACACAATGTCACATAAGGGCAGAGACTAGATAATGACAAAAGCAAGCTATAGTAACACACAAGAAGTATGATACAATAAAAAATACAAGTACTTGTGCACACATGATTTTATGCATAGTACTTCAAGTACAACCCATTCCTAGGTTCACTCAAAGGGATACCATCGTAATCTACTAACTCATAATCTCCTTTTTCCAAAACTCGTCAAACAATATAAGGACCTTGCCACATCGCTTAGAATTTTCTAGCTCCTAGCATATCTCGATCTTGATCATATAGGAGAACGAGATCTCCTTTCGAGAAAACTTGAGACTTGACATGTTTGTTGTATTGGGCCTTGACATGTTTTTTCTGAGCTTCTATGACTAGGGCAGCGTCACGTCGAGTTTCGTCTAGTCGCATAAGATACAATAGAAATTCTTCCTCAGTAGAAGTGTTGGGTAGGAGTTCAACAGTTAGTTTTAAAGAGGGTATCTCGCATTTAATAGGGAGAATGGCTTCCACACCATAGAATAACCGAAATGGTGTAAACCCAGTAGTGGACTTGACGGATGTCTGGTACGCCCACAATGCTGAAAACAACATTGTGTGCCAACTTGTTTTATGAATCCCTATCATTCATCAGAGCATAGTTATGAGAACTTTGTTAATCGCTTTGACTTGTCTGTTGGCTTGTGGATAATAGGGTGTTGAGTTATCATGGCGAAGACCCAAATTTTCCTTAAGTTTAGACATCATGAAGTTTCTAAAGTGGCTACCATGATCAATGACGATAGCTTGGGGAACACCAAAATGAGCTATGACATGATTCAAAATGAATAATGTTGCGGTCTTTCCAGTGTTGTCAAATTTCAGCATCGCCTTGGCCCATTTCATAAAGTAATCAACGACTACAATAATGTAACCATGTCCCCCGGATGAGTGAGGGTGACATGTCATAAAATCGATGCCCCATTTTGCAAAGGGACCAACTGAGACCACAAAGTGAAGAGGAGCGGGATGTGATCATATCTTTTGATTATAGGTCTGGCAAGCATGGCATTTTTGAATGATGATGATGCAGTCGTTAAACAAAGAAGGCCAAAAATACCCTGCGTGTAAGATCTTCTGGGCAGTAGCATACCCAGACATATGACCACCACATGCTTCAGAATGAAATTCATTCATATCTTTCTCAGCTTCGTCGAACATTAGGCAACGTCGAAAAACAGAGTCAATCCCCTGATGATAAAGAGTATCCCCAAGGATAATGTATTGACGAGCTTGATAACGTATGTGATGTCGATCAGTACTAGACAAAGTTGGCCAGAAAGTCTGGGTTTGGAGATATATAATAATATCCCCATACCAAAGATCATCAATGCTAATAAGGAAAAGAGATTCATTGGGTAATGAATCAACTGCAACATTTTCCGTTTCAGAATGGGGAAAGTCGCATATCAACTCAGCAAAAACTAAGGACTTCTTGGACTTGGTGCATTTGAATTCCAAGTCTAACTCCTGGAATATCACAATCCATTTGGAGTATTTTCCCCCTAGCAATTGACGTGTTAGAATGTGTTTCATAGGGTTGTAATGAGAAATCATCGTAGTCTTGCGTGAGAGGATATAGTGCCAGAAGAGTTGGATGGCTTGAACAGCAGCCAAGGCCAGTTTATTGACATGTAAATACTTGATTTCAGTAGGTGTTAGACTTCGACTCAAGTAGTAGATAAAATGTTCATTGTTAGCATCATCCTCTTGGACAAGGACCATACCAATAGTGTACTCCGAGGCAACAAGATAAAGGAAATAATCACAACTTTAATCAGGGGGAAAGAGAAGCGGAGCTCGCGTTAGGGACAACTTCAAAATCATTGTTGGCAATGGTATCCCAGATGAACTCTGAATCCTTCTTTAATAGCCACGTAAATCCACAAGTTATCTTGGCATAATTTGGGATAAAACGACGAAGAAATTTTTCTTTCCCCTGCAAACTTTGCAACTGGCGAAGTGTAGAAGGAGGAGGGAGATTAAGGATCACCCCAACCTTTAATGGATCCACTCAGATCCCTTGACACAAAACAATAAAACCTAGAAGACGTCCATATTCCACACAGAAAACGCACTTATGAGGATTCAAACGTATACGGTAGAACTGATAGCAGACGAAAAATGGCTCGGAGGTGTGTTGGGTGATCGACTCTGCGCATAGAATGAGCAGGTAATCGTCCAAATATGGTTGAACGATGTTCTTGATATCATGGAAAGCATAAGACATAGTGCGTTGAAAAGTTGCACCTGCGTTCTTGAGACCGAAAGGAATTTTCCAATAGGAAAAAGTACCCCAAGGACAAATAAAAGCAGTCTTATGTTGATCCTCGGGAACAATGTTGATTTGATTATATCCGGAGAAACCATCCATAAGAGAGAAGATTTCACTTTCAGTGCAGTCATCGACAATATGATCGACGAAAGGGGTAGGAAAGTTGTCTTTTGGACAAGCTTTGTTGATATCCCTATAATCAACACATACATGAATGGTACCCTATTTCTTGTCAATTGGGACAAGATTGGAAACCCAGTCTGTAAGAGCCACTGGATAAATAAATCCAGCTTTCAGAATTTTCTCGAATTCGATCTTTATAGCAGCCGCTTTATGTGGGTGAACTAGACGAAGGCATTGCCATAAAGGTTTAGAATTGAGGTATGTCTTGATCTCATGTATCACAATCTCAGGGTCGATACCCGACATTTCTTCATAGCTCCAGGCGAAGATGTCACGAAACTCTTTGAAAAGGAACATATAGGTGACTATTTCGTCAGGGGAAAACGAAGCTCCAATATGAACATTTTCGATGATTACAGGTTTGACGGATATGTCAAGGGGAATCGTGGGTGAGATATTACTTAATTTCCCTTCCAAAAACAAATCATTTGCAGACTCAGGAATGGTCGAGATGACAACAACGGTCGAGGGGGTCGAAATCCGTTGGTAGTTCTCAAGAGTATGTTGCTCCAAAAAAAGGATGGAATGATGATGCCCATCGTCCCAAGGGGTGTCCTCCATGACAGACATGATCATCTCATCAGTGGGAAAAATAACACAAAAAGGATCGGGATACAAATCATCAAGAGAGGGGGTAGAAGGTGTTGCCGATTGAATGGCCTGATAGGCGGATTCAACTGGACTTAATGACATTTCGTCGCTGAAACGAAGATGATCTCCAGGGTTAGGGACTATCCAGGGGTCGTGAGACGCAGGAAGTTCATGAGGCAAGGTGGAGATAATGTTAATGGAAGCAACATATGAGCATGGAACATCGGGCGATGGAATGGGGAAAGTACCCATTAACGAAGAGTCCTTGAGAAGGCCTACACCGATGTTCTCATAACCCGATGGGGTTTTAGCAATAAACAGAATGTTGCCAGTACGGGTATCGGAATTGAATAAGGCTAGTTGATTGATGGTGAAAACCTTACCTTGATGTGGGAAATGTACCACACGGAAAAGGGTCGACACAATGACGTGCATGGAATTGATCGAGTTGTGGCCAAGCAGAAGATTATAATCAAGGGGAGCATCAAAGACTTCCACTTCGACTTGGACCATTTTTCCTTCTAACGTGATGGTAAATGAAGGAAGAACATCGTAGGGCTTAAAACCATATCCATTGAAGGCTTTATGAGTGTTCTGGGATGCATTCAAATAAGGAGATCCAATGGCTTTCCAGCAAGAAAGAGCCATGACACACGTCGAGGCACCCTCGTCGATAACGGTTTGGAAAATGTTTTTGTTAGAGACAATCACTTGGATCTGGAACGCGAGTTGAGGGGGTAACCTTGGAATGTGATCTTCCAAGTCAAATATTATTAAATTCATATCCGTCGGGTCAATTCCACTGATAGCTTTCAACATTGCCTTCCGTTGTGCGGTACAAGTTTGAAGGAATTCAAGGGATGACATCGCAGAAGGTGCTTGAGCTAGATCTTCAACAATGTTGTAGTTCTAGGCCACATGAGCATGAGGATTGAAAGTTGATTTCCAAATGACACCCTTTGGGGGGAGTCGCAGAACTGTGACGAGGCTCGGTCATTCGAGATGAAGAGGACCATTGGTAGGTGGAATCGCTGGAGAGGGTTGTACCAAAGAAGGGGGTAAATCATCAACCTTCTCCTTAGAGGGAGAATAATATTTGGCTCAAGTAGTGAGTGCAACGTTGCTCTGCTTAGAATCACCAGTACACATCAAAACATAGGAGGTGGTATAAGATGAGGGTTGGTCATGGATGACCAACTGAGCCTGTTGTTGAGATGGGAAGGGTTGGGACAAGATAGACAGTGCAGGTGGTTTTGGAGCTCCTTGAAGGAACTTAGTGACCTCGGCACGTCATGGAAAATCCTTCATATAGTGATCATCACCACAGATAAGAAAAGGGTATCATGGTTTGCGCTTATCCTGATCGTCAATAGGGGTAGTTTTGGTTTGCTCTTCTTGAGAATTATTTTTTCCCTCCTTATTCTTACCTCTCCCCTTTTTAGATTTGTTTTTACCGGCTGGGGTAGATTGAACTACATTTACCTCAGAAGTCTTACTGGTGGGAGTGGCAGGAGACAGAGCATTTTGAACATTAGAAGAAGCAGATTTATGGTTTGTGCTTCAAGCACAATGTGGTTGGGCTTGGGCAGTACCAACCACACTGTCAGTTGCATGCAAGGCAACTGGAGTAGTTGAAGTGTTGGAAGTATTAGGACGAGGTAAGTCAGGTAGTAAATCGTAAAGGGTTCCCATTTGTGAGTAAGCGAGGTCAAGATATTGAGCATGACTTATAGAATGCTCTTTCGTGACTACGCCACCCATGGGAATGTCCTTACCTATGTCGTTCACAAATGATTTTGTGAACCACTCTACTAGAAATTGATCAGGGAGCTCAAGTTTAATGAGACATCGTATCCTTCACCACTCGTGGATGTGATCAGATATATGAGTGCCTTTGTTTTGTTTGAAGGAAGTCAAAATCTTGGTCCCAGTGTAATAACAGATCGGTAACTAGTAATGCATAAGCAAAGCCATAGCTAGGGTGTTGAAGTTAGAGAAGAAACCTTGTGGCAATTCGATAGACCACTTCGTAGCAGAACCGGTAAGGGTTTGTTGAAAAATACGTAAAAAAATAGAGTCATCCATCAACGAGTTGGATGAACACCATAGGTGAAAATTCATAACATGATTGTTTCGGTCCTCTCCCGCTTTCAAATTTAGGAATTTCCGATGGAATCTTGGTTGGTATAACAGGCCATTGGGGAGAGTGACAAATAGGATCATTTAAAATCCTTGACAAATCCAGAAGATCCAAAGTGGCGAGAAAGGGTAACTGTCAATTCACCTGCGGGTACTGGTGGCTTTGGGGAGGAAGCCCTGTTGGCAAACTAGTAGGACCATAAGCAGTCTGCATATAATGTGAAGACCAAGGCATATTCAGTGGTGGTTGGAGAGGATAGTAGCTCATAGTAGTATACCCTGGAACAGGGGATTGAGTTTGAGCATTCGCCTCCCAAATGGGATTGAATGAACCTGGATATCGTTGGCCCATACTAGGGGGTGTTCCGGATGCAGCTAGAAACTGCTGCCCCCCAGTTGTTTGAGGAGGATTTTGTATCAACTAATTCCAATACTAGGCCAAGGATGGAGGTATGTTTTTCCCATAAGGTGGGGTTGGTCCTCCCATTGAAGGTGGTGTTCCAATTGGGGGCAATGTTCTAATTGGGATTTTCCCACTGAGAGGGGGTTGTGTAATACCACCTTGGTGAAATTGTCCACCAACTGGAAAATGGTAATTTGGAGTGAATGATAGAATAGTGCCACTAGGATTAAGATTGCCAGTAGAATATGAAGAAGGTCCTCCAAAAGGAAATTGAGGGAGTGTTGGAACAAAACCAAGAAGAAAGTGCCCAGAAGAAGAAGGACCACCAGGAGAGTCGAATGGAGTTTGTGCAAGAGTAGGAATAGAAGCATTCAATGCACAGTATCTAGGTGTTAGTGTCAGAGTGACATTAGGTGTTCACGGTGTGTTGATGGGAGAAAGACTAACCGCAGTAAACTCGGTTGGAACACTCGAAGTAACTGTGATATGGGCCATTTCAGCAGGGATGGTAAAGTGATAAGCGGTAGTCACTGGTACTGTCTATGTACTAGATATTTTGGAAATCACAGGTGGGTTGATTTTGGAAATGATAGGTGAACCTAGACCAAAAAGGTCTCGTCGAAAAACACCTATAGACCAAAAAGGATCTTGGTCCCCAGGTCTAGTCGGAGATCCAGAATACACAACAATTAAGTCTCTGGAAGAGTTTGCTCACATAAAACATCTCTCAGAATCGGGGTGAAGTCAAAAGTCCTCTTGAGTATTTGTAATTCGAAAATGTTCTAGAGAGTCAGTTCGTTCCACTTGTGGTGTGGTGACGACTGTGACTTCACTTTGTCGAGGAGATCCTTCAGGTGTACTTTTAGGCAAGGGTTGAGAACCCTGCATTCTACGTGAACGACGTGGAGGAGCTATTGTAAAGGAGTGAAAAACTTCACGAAGAAAATCTTATGGTCAACTTCGAGAAACAAACAACATGCGCTAGTAAAAAAAATCTAGGAAGCAACACCAAGCAAACAAGACCTTCTAATTTCGAAGCCACTAGTTGGTGATGAAATCCAACGTCGCAACAATGAGAAGAGAAGGGGCTGGTCTAGGGTGGAAAAGTTATGTTGATGACCTGCTTAACGGACTTACACCCTGGTGCAAGCTACCACACATAATCATGGGTATACCCTCCAAGGAGCCCGAGTGAGTTTGGTCAACGTCAATTCCAGGTACCGTGAAGACTTTCCCCTTCAAATTCACCTCGTGTAAGAACCTAGAAATATAGGGCACTAAGGTCACCACCAACAACAATAAATCCTGGGGGAACAGTCAATAGTCCGATCCACACACAAGGGCAGGGAATCTAGCCCGAAATCAACTCAAAACGCTTCCACTCATCATTGTGGGTATACCTCCGAGTGATCCCCATAATACGTGCAATATCTACACTAATATCAACAAAGCAGGGTGAGTAACTCTGTCGATATCAACATGACCGCGTGCTTGAACCTTGTGTGAGAAGGGTTTCCCAGGACAAGATGTTGCAAATGCAATTTAACACTCCCTAACACAAGATGCTATTGTGTGTTTTGTGCTTTTGGAGAGTGTATCTCTCTTCCTACTCCAAAGCACTAGCCTAGCTAAATGTTGGTGTAATCGAGCCCTGGAAAAGAGTTATTAGATAAATTTTACAATTGCGAAGTGTTATTAAGAGTTGTTGTTTACTCAAAGGAAACGAAGATGAAACTTATGTTGTATGACTTTGACCCAACAATGCATGGATGAGAATGAAATATAGCGATTTTCGTTCGATGAATCCTATGGGAGGGAAAGAGAAAGTTTTCCAGATCAACCTTGAACTACAATACAATTTCCTTTAAAATGCAAATGCAACAAATCACGCATCAACAAAAAATATCTATTGTGTCTTTTTCAATAATTTCAACAATTGATTTTCAATGTTTTCGAAGACGAAAAAGATTTTTTGAAAGAAAAAATTTGTTCACTTTTCAAAAAATCACCCACACCAATATAGTGAGAGTACTGAAAATAAAAAACCAATGAACAAGCAATGATAAAAACCCAATCCACTCTTTCAATGAAAACAAAAATAACAAGCAAACCAATCTAGTTTTTTCAATTGCATAAGAAAAGTGATCTTTCAAACAATAAGAAAATGATGAAGACCAAGAAAACTCAACTTTCAACTGATCACCGGTTCTTAACTAATAAAGCACACTAATATTATGAAATTAGAGAGTATGGTTTTGCCAAGAAAAGTCAAGAAACGAAAGTCAAGACAAAAGTGATAAGAAAAGCCTTGGAAATCCTAAGACTATCCATGCACGAAAATGAAGACAAGAAAGACATCAATCAATGGTCCAAGAAACTCTTATGAGGCACCTAAATTGATCTGGGCAGTTGAAGATTCCAAAACTCAAATCTAAAAGTTTGAAAAAATGGGTTCGCAGGCTGAGAATGTTACACAGTGCGAGAATTAGTGATTCTCATAGGTGGCCCTTGAGCAGAGTGCGAGAACCTCGCACTGAACCTAAAGGCAGGATGCGAACTTTATAGATTCTCGTAGTCTATAGTGAAGTGCAGTGCGAGAACCTCTGAAACTAGTCATTTTTTTGGAAAATGAAACAAAATTTGAAAAGGCCTCTGGACCTAGAGGGTCTATCAGGATATCCTGAAGACTTAGAGATTGATAGGAAAGGAGAAAAGTAAAACAAGAGAAAATTGCCACGGAAAAACACCAAAATCCACAAAGAAAAATGGGATGTTCCCTAGTGGAGTCACCAATTTTGTTATCGGACTAATCGGTAGGTGTAGACACTAACAGATCTCCCTAGATCCACCTGGATCTAGAACAAAACAAGACAGGACATGACTCTTTCCCTAAGTTTTGACCATTGAATTAACTAGTATGAAGGAACGAGTAACATACCTTTGTATCGTTTCCTAGGGTCTCTGTTGCTCCCACTTCGCTCTGGTACTCTCGTGAAGTCAAGACCAAGACAACACAAACCAACCAAAGTGAAGATAGTAAAATATATTCAACTATCAACTTATGTGTATGATCAAGGAATTACACAATAAAGTGAGAATAGCTTTATGGGAAAGGGACATGCCACTATATCATATTGATTGAAAGTAAAGATTACAACCTGATCGCCTTGATGTCGCAAGCTTCATTTCAATGGCTCTTGGCTCCAACACACACACTTGCTCAATCCTTGTATGAAGAATATCAAAACCTCTTGATAGACTTGTTGGAGTCTTCAAGCTACTGTTCAAGCTAAGTCCTTCACACAATTCTTTCACCAATTCTCCAATGAATCTTGCTTAACCTTTTCCATGAGAATTCCCTCAATATATAGGAGAGAATGAGATAGTTACTTGGATAAGAATGATCCCACAATATCAGGGAATCTAGTACAAGGATAACCATTCGAATGCCAACCCATTCTTCTAGAAGATTCCCTTCTAGAAACATCGAGAATTCATCTTTTTCCATGCTTTAGGAAGAGTCTGCACCCTAGCTATTCAAAACAATGTGAGAAGTTCACACCCTGGCTTAAAGAAGCCTGTGAGAATGAGTCATTCTCGCACCCAAATATATTAGTAGCCTGCGAACCTTCTTCAAAAATGAGTTTTTTGGGAAGAGATGAAAGTAACTTTTCTCGGGAGAAAGTTCTTATGAAGAGTCTGAGTACACCATCATCAATACATCATCATGACGACCAAAATAATGGGTAACAATAGGTGA
>ML806631.1:326450-360858 GCA_009831015.1 Picea engelmannii
TTTAATGGAGAAATTAGAAGTGGACCCAACCCTAAAATAAGGAAAGTGGGGCCAAGTGACCTAGAATATGCTTTTAAGGAAGCTACTTGGAGAGTATAAATAAGAGACAAGTCTCTCTCATTTGAATCACACTTGAGCATATTGAATATATATAGGTTTCTAAGGTTTAAAAATTATATATAAGCCAAAATTCTGATTAAAGTGAAGAAAAGAAGGCCAAAATGCAAGGAAGGATAAATTCTTTTGATGGTGCTTTCTAAGGTATGTTATTTTCAGGTCATCTCACCATTTTCGCTATAACTTTTTTTCTATAATGATTAAGATCTTGAAATTTCTATGAAAGTGAGAAAACATATCCAAGTATCTGTGGTTCAAAATTAAGCTTGTGGGTCGTTGTATTTTTGGAGTTACACTCTATGGAAAATAGGGTTTGTGGTCAGTACCGAAACTAGTAAAAATCAGGTGTTTCAGGTAAAAACGTCATAACTTGTTCATAACAGATCAAAATTTAGTGAGACAAAAGGTGTTGGTTAGGGTACAGTATTTATTATGTTTTGTAATAGCTTCATATCATTTCATCAAATATTTTGTTCGAGGCGCTCTCTACAAGGTCGCTCTCTAGAATAAGCCAGAATTCAGCAAGGTATGTCATTTTTGCTATAACTCCTTTTCTGAGAGGTTCCAAGTAGTGCCACTTGGAGGAATTGAATAAAACACACTGAAGAACATTTTGTATCAGTTTCATATCTTTATACATTATAGGTTCAAATTTATGATTACTTCAAGTTAGGGTTGTTGACTAATCCAAAATTATGCATGTGAGACTAAAGAAATGTTCGATGAAAATGCTAGTTTCTTGCTGTTAAAGTTAATGAAGGTTTTGAATAAATGTGATCAGAAACACCAGGTCTATTACAGAGCTACAAATCATATTTTGATGATGAAATTGATGAGGGCTTTTGGTTTAGGTACATGTTGAGTACATGGTTGAGACAGTAGTTGATGAGTTGGCACATACATGAAGTATATAGTTGATCATGTTGGTACATATTGATGAGTCATATATTATGAGTAGTTGACACATGATTGGTACATACTTGGTACATGGTTGGATGCACTTATTTATGGTACAAGTTGGTTACAGGATTGTGCATGGTTGATGCACTTGTTTATGGTACAGGTTGATTACAGGTTGGTGCATGGTTGATGCAATTGTTTATGGTACAGGTTGATTACAGGTTGGTGCATTGTTGATGCACTTGTTTATGGTATAGGTTGATTACAGGTTGATGCATGGTTGATGCATGGTTCAAATTTATTAGTACAAGTTTACAGCAGTATATCTCACAGTGATAGTGTGACAGTGGTTCCATCATTCTACTTCTACTTTAGGGTGGCAGGATGGGGCAAGGACAGATGGTTGTAGCCACCTTTCGGTTGTAGCCAGAGAACATTGGGGGTTGTAGCCTCCTTCTAGTTGTAGCCATAGATTTGGGGAGTTGGATCTTCCCTCAGGTTGTAGCCTGAGAAACTAGGGGGTTGGAGCCTCCTTCTAGTTGTAGCTGGAAAACAAAGGAAGTTGGTGCTTCCAATGAATGTAATTCTTCAAGACATATAATAAAAAGAATTCTGTGGTTTTTTCCCGATTTGGGTTTCCACGTAAAACAATCATGTACTGTGTATGTGTATGATTGTTCATTTTTTCATTTCTTATTTACTCTGCAGTTATTGGATAATAATGCTTCATTGATATAACACTTGGATTATATGGTTAAAAGGGATTAAATTGCTCTATTACTGATTCACCCCCCCTCTCAGTAATCCAACAAAAGACTCCTCTCTCCAATATTAATATAATCAACTAATGCAATTGGAAGAACACAAAGAACAATCATTTACAACCATGAACGAAAGACAATAAATAATTAAGAGGAATGTTGATCAGAGCACTACTATGAAATATTTTCAAAAATATCAATTGGTGCTACTATTGAGAAAAGAAAAGGAGAAACCATATTTTAATACTAAATTTGAAGCTCTCTGGATTGATCTATATCATAGTGAGTTTTTTTTTGGTTTTAATTCCTACGTGCCAAAGGATATGAATGAAACAATTTAAAAATTCCTTGTAAATGGGAAATACCTCAAAAACTTATTTATGTAATATCAAGTCTTCCCCTTTGTACATAGATTTTTACCTCTTTTGTTTCCCTCTCTATATATGCCCCCTCCGTATCTCCTTTCTTTTTGCTTCCTTTTTTTTCTATTTTTTTGGTTTATTTGACTCCATTTCCCAATGGATAAGGCTTTATGGATTCTCAACAACTAGCAGGGGGTTACTATCCAACAGTTGGAAATGATTGTTAATCAACATTTGTTGATCAAAGATAGTGTCTTTTGATTATACTTCCTCTTTTGCATATCCTACACTTAGTCATTTTTCTATTTTTTTTCAGTTTGTGGGAACACCACTCATATTCATCCCGAGTCTATAATCTTGCAACATGCAGATCCATATTATTAGCACTTAGTCAATTTTTTTTCATTTCTCCCATTTTTACTTTTTATACTTTTCCAATTTCTTATTTGCGAGAGTTATGTTGTGGGGGTAAGTAATGTCTCAAAAGGTTGACACCTCACAAACCCACATCCTACAAATCCCTCCTACTCCAAAATGTCTCATGTACTTCAAAATCACACAAAATGGACCATTTGGTGCTTAGCCTATTTCTTGATTGTATATTTGGGAGTCTCCCCCTTGTCTCTGCTTCCTTCTCTCGCATATCACAACCCATAAAGCCTCAATCACCAAAACACACCTTGCATCACTCACTTTACACTTCATACTTTACCATTTCACAATTCATCCCGATATGTGTTAACATTCCCAAAGAAAATTTATAATCCTACTTCCACACAAGATGGAAACCAATATGAATTAAAACCATTATTAAATAATGTGATTATCATAAAATCCTTGCCTTAAATACAAATAAAATCATGTAATTAATTTTTTTTTTTAAAAGTGCCAAGCCATGTCATATCAATGCAATATGTGAAGAATTTAGTAGGAAATTAAATCCTCACTATAAACTCTTTCTTCAACAGAACTTCCACCTATTCACTCAAGTTAACCTTTTCCAAGTGACGAGTGCCTAAAATGACATACTTTCAAAACCTGTCTATACCTTTTTTCTTAACATTTTCAGTTTATCACTTTCCTTTTTGATACTTCCATTATTTGGTTCACCGCATTTGTCACAAAAGGTACAAATCCTACCCCATAAGCCATTATTATGTTATTTTTGCACAATTTTTAGGAAGGAACTCATTACTATCAATCACTAACATTGTTGCACAAGATCTAGTGGCTGCAACACTCAAAGTGGCTACAACACCTCTCTATTGCAACTCCAAAATGATATAGTTTCATGAGCAAACCAAGTTTTTGCAATTATGGGTGCAAAAAACAACTGTTGCAACTCAAGGTGTACCCGTGCTTGTTGCAGTTCCAGAAAAAAATAGTTACAACTGCAATCACGATTTTTGTGTTGTGACTCCAAAAATAACTCACAAGACAAACGATCAACGATGTAGCTAGTAGTTGGGAGTCAACAGTGGGAATTAATCTCCATGAGGTAATGTGACATAAGACAAATAGGTGACTATGTGAATCGGTTACCTCAGTTGGCATATGCCTATAATTGAAAGAAGTTTTGTAACTAGATGAATATATGGATTATCATGACCATCCATCCATTGTTTTATAATTTTATAATAGTAGTGGTATTTTATAAAGACTCAGCTCCCCAAGAGCCGAGGAGAGTAAATTATTATGGAAATTACATTTTTTTGTTATTGTATCTTTTCAAGCTACGAAAATATAATTTTGGTTTTATATTTCTACTTGCATGTTGATGTATTGATTGATCATGTGAATCTGGTTCCTTAATAGAGTACCTCACCTAAGGGGGTAGGCCCCCCTCAGTCAGATGCTACATGTAACACTCATGTTAGAATTATCATTTTACTTCTATTCAATTTATTCTATCATTTGTTACTTTCAATTGTTGTGATTTCAGGTCCATATCTTTATTCACATGTTGTGTATGCTTTTTGTTCTGTTGTCATTCTAGAATCATAACATAGTTCTCATTTTTCAGAATTATCTTTCAGTCTGCTATAATACCCAATCTATGGAACAATGTTATGATTTATGAGTGGTTTGGTTTCCTAAGTTCAACATATTGTAACGTCACAATCATTCTTCACTTTTCATTGCTACAACTCGTGTATCTTCAAGTTTTTGTTATAACAAAATTTGTTTGTTGTGATTCACATTGTTGTAACACAATTAGATTTATTTTTGTGTTGTAGCTCTATTGTTGCAACTCTTCTTGCAACTGCACTTATTGTGTTTATTGTCTGATTCTCTTTAGGTTTAGTCTTTACAATTTTAGATTGATGTTATTAGACCGATATTTAATTGAGGATACACTTCAACAACTGAGTTTCGATTTTAGATATGTTAAAAATGAATTGTTTGATGCAAAAACCAAGAATGAAACAATAGTTTCTCCCATGTGGTGGTGCATCAAACTATGGTTAAAGAATGCATTGATCAAAATAACTAAACCAAATCAGAAAAAATAAATTTCTACCCTTAGGGAATCTCCATTTGATTACTCTACAAAAGGGACATCAACAAGAAAATGAAGGGTCAATGTTTTCCATTACAGTAAGTCAAGTAGTCATATTTTTAAGTCTTTACTTTTTTTTATATAATTTAGCATTCACCTTACCTTTCATGTTTCATGATTTTTGATAACCAAAGTTCAATGCCTAACTATGTCTTCTTTATTTCTTCCAGGTATTTCTTTTATTATTCATCCACAAGATCTCCATCACAGTTCGTTTAGGATGAATGCAATTAATTTTATAAATATTATATACATTCTTTAAAACAGTTGTATATTTTTCAGGGTCCCCAAAGAACTGTTCGGAGCACATGTGTAGTGATTTCTTTGACATTGAGTCTTGATATTGATATTTCAAGTAATGTGTCCAGAAAAATCTATTTGAGTTTCAAGTGCAAAATCATATTAAGTTCTCTAAAAATGTGGTCTATATTTCTTATTATGTCAAATGGCGTGCTCTACTTTGATTATGCTATAATGGAAATGCAATCCTTTGAAATTTATCACTTTTATGGTTTACAATATTGTACAATATTGTAAATAATAGTCATTTATGAATGGGCCTAGTCCTTTGTTAGGTGTTCTTTGCATGTGAATATTTATTTCCTTAACGTCTAGTCTTTTATAGAATTCTTTGTAAAAAAATTATTTTATTTAAAGAGGATACCACCTCTCTAAAAAATTAGGGGGATTTATCCTCACGATATTATATTTAAGACCTTGAAAAATCTTTCATATCAACAAAGATGTACATTAAGTTCAAGGACATGATAGAACTGATAGGGATTCCATTCTCAATATGTTCTCTTAGTTGATATTTGGAATTTTTCCACTAGAGTAATCAAAATTCTCTCCTCAAACACCTTTACTAAAGTTACTAGACAATTATGAAAAGAGATTAAGCCTTGCCAATTTATTAGCCAAGGTTTTCATTGGCCCCTTCATTGTTTATTATTACAATTAATGCTATAGGGTATTTTCTTGAATTTATTATATTCCAAGGTCAAATATGATGAAATATCCATTTATAATGGCTCACTTATACTAAAGTTCATTGATAGATGTGAAAAGATATTGATCCTTACCAATTTAGTAGTCGAGGTTATCATTTGGCCCCTTTATTGTATGTTTTTATAGTTAATACTATAAGGTATTTTATTGAATTTATTGGATTCCAAGGTCAAATTTGATGAAATCTCCCTTCCTAATGGTGCACAATGATTAAATATTCATTTTTTTGATGATTTAGTTGAAGGTACAATGCATAATATCAAGTTAGTGCAATTTATCTAGTGACTTTAAGGTACAATTGTTAATCCCTAAATAGTGGCTCACTACCCCTTAATTGGGGCATATTACATTAGTAATATTATTTTATTTATGTCAGCTTTATTCCATTAGTTGTAATTATACCTCCGTGTCTCCTATATATACCAAGGAGACATTTTCATTTTGAATCATCTGGTAATTGAACATTTATGTGGGCATAAGGAGGTTTCCCCCTTGAAGAGTCTTATTATTTGAATTTCTATATTTTCCAAGGCCTTGAGTACTTATTCTGAGGTCTTTTTATGCTATATTGATATTTGGTTCCTAACATATGGTATCAGAGCTCAAAGTCTTGGGGTTTCACTGCTACATCTGAGACACCTTGGAATTTTTGCTATAACTATTTTTCTACAATGTTTAAGAAGGAACGTCTTGGAGGATATTTAGTAGACGGATCAATTTATGTTGGTTTAAAATTTCATCTCTTGAGGATTTATACTTTCGGATATACAACCTATGCAGGATAAGGTTCTAGAATCATCCTGAACTAAGTCATTACGGAATTTTATATCAATTTTATATCCTGAACTAAGTCATTACTGAACTATTTCTGGTATGAGTTTCAGAATTTTATATCAATTATTTTGTGCAGGGCACGCTATACAAGTGAGATATCCGGGAAAGGACAAAAATAAAAAAGTTGTGGGGAAGTTACTGTAAATTCCACTTGGCACATTCAATTTTGATCAGACCTGTGGCATTGCAGAGAAGAAATATCAGAGACCTACAAAAATGAAAATTTCATACTCAAAAGGGCCGAAATTTTTGAGATACAATAAAAGGAAGATTGTCTAGCAGAACCACCTCAAAATCAAGGTTTAAAGGGACACTTGGCCAACATGCCACCAAAAAAGGGAACTTATACACCAAATAATCCTCCATACAATCCTACTTGGACTCTTGATGAAGGTGAAGAAATGTGTAGGGACATAAATGATTTACAAAAGATGACAGTAGCAAAATATGAACTACAAGATATGGAAGCTAAGTTGGAGGAAAATATGGATGGTTTAAAAGAGGAGATCTTGGAAGTATTGAAAAATATCGTAATAGAGAGGATGCCTGAAAGTGAAAATGTATCCCATGAAATTCATGATGAGGACACAAGGAAGGTGAATCAAGAATGGAGAAACTCCAACTTTGGGTTGAATACCAACCACGTTCCTAAGATTGATATGAGGAATTTTGATGGCAAGGAACCTATCACATGGATACTTCATATGGAGCAATTCTTTGATCTACATAATTTGCCACATACACAAAAGGTATGAATTGCTTCTTTATATTTAGAACCCAATCAATTTGTATGGTACAAATGGCTTTGTTCTCACAAATCACTCATCACTTGGACAATTTTCACAGAAGAAATGATAGCACACTATGAGGATACAAGGAGCAATATCTTCTTTAGCCAATTGATAAATCTCAAGCAAAAGGGTTCAGTTACAAAGCACATTGAGAACTTCCAAAGATTGAATATAAAGGTAATAGATATTCCAAATGAGTACTTGATTGATGTATTCATAGGAACTTTAAGAGACAACATTCAACATGAGGTTTTCCTTTGGGAACCCAAATCATTGGAGAATGCATTTAGGGTGGAAAGAAATGTTGAAAGTAAAAATATGGCCATGGCTACAAGAAGGAACAATCCTAACACCTATAGAGAGAATAATGCTCCTTCTTCTAAAACACCTCAACCTACAAGGTTGACACCTCAACAATTAGAGGAAATAAAAGCAAAAGGTATATGCTTTAATTGTGACAACAAGTACAGTAAGGGACACAAGTGTAGTGAAAAGAAATTATTCTACATAGATTGTGAAGAGGAAGAAGAAAAAGAACCATCTCAAGATGAAAATCTAGAATCAATTTCGTCTGAAGAGTTGACTCCCACAATATTGTGTAATGCATTGGCTGGAATTAACACTCGTCAAACCCTCAAGTTTGAAGGATATATCAAAAAGAAATAGGTAATAGTCCTAATTGATTTTGGCAGTACTCATGATTTCATTCACAATAAATTAGCCAAATATCTAAATTTCTTTGTATATCCAACACTAGAGTTTCAAGTAATGATTGCAGATGGAGGAACTATCAATTGCTCAGAAAAATGAAATAAGATCAATATTACTATGGGGGAATATGTAATGAATAGTCCAATGATTTCTATACCCATGGGTGGTGCTGATGTTGTACTAGGAATACCATGGTTACAATCATTAGGAACAATGGTTTTTAATTTTCAAGAAATTTTCATGAAATTTTCATTGGAAGGAAAATAAATTGAGTTAAGAGGTATCACAGGGAAACCCGGTAAGGTGATAATCTCTAATGGCATGAAAAAATTACTGAAAAGGGGGCATCAAGGTGTTATTGCACAACTATGCTCACTAGATGTTCAAACATCTAAGCCACCTATTCCTCTAGATCTCCAAGGGATCATTGATAAGAATTCCAAAGTATTTGAAGATATTCCCAAAGGTCTTCTACCCACTCGAAATCATGATCATGATATTCACCTAATTCCCAGGAGTGTTCCTCCTAACATTAGGCCATACAGATACCCTTATGCCTATAAGAGTGAAATTGAGCGCATGGTTGAAGAAATGTTAGAGGTTGGCATTATTAGACCTAGCCAAAGTTCTTACTCTGCACTGGTGGTAATGGTATTCAAGAAAGATGGCTCATGGAGTATGTCTCCAGATTATAGAGAGCTCAACAAGATCACTATTAAATATAAGTTTCCCATTCCTGTCATTGATGAATTGTTAGATGAACTACATGGAGCAATGTATTTCACAATGTTGGATCTTCGTTCAAGGTATCATTAGATTAGAATGAAGGAAGAAGATATCCCAAAAACAATATTTTGAACACATGAAGGCCATTATGAATTTTTGGTCATGCCTTTTGGCCTTACAAATGCACCTTCCACATTCCAAGGGTTGATGAATTCCATTTTCAATCCCTTCCTTTGAAAATTTGTGTTAGTATTTTTTTATGATATACTAATCTATAGCAAGTCTTGGGAAGATCATGTGTGACATTTTGACAAGGTGCTACAACTACTAAAGGAGAAACAACTATATGCCAAACTCCAAATGCTTCTTTGGAGTGAAGGAGGTAGATTATTTGGGTCATATTGTATCTCGTGAAGGTGTCAAGGTAGACCCTAACAAGATTAAGGCCATGATGGACTGGCCAATTCCCAAAACATTGAAGAATCTTAGAGGATTTTTTGGTTTGATTGGTTACTACCACAAGTTTGTTTAGCACTATGGAAGAATAATAGCACCTTTAATGGTACTAACTAAGAACGATGCATTTTCATGGACTCTAGAGGAAACTAAATCTTTTGAACAACTTAAAGAGGTAATGTGCAAAGCTCCTGTCTTGACCACTCTAGACTTCACAAAAACCTTTATTGTGGAATGTGAGGCCTCTGAAAATGGAATTGGTGCTATCCTAATGACAGAAGGTAGGCCCCTAGATTTTGAAAGTACACCACTCAAGGGAAAGGACTTACACAAACCCATTTATGAGAAGGAAATGATGGCAATACTACATTCATTGAAGAAATGGAGTCCTTACCTAATAGGTAGGCACTTCAAGGTCAAAACAGATCATGATAGTCTTAAATACTTCTTGGAACAAAGACTATCTTTAGAAGAACAACAAAAATGTGTAGCAAAGATATTGGGTTATGATTTTGAAATCGTCTATAAAAAAGGGAAGCAAAATGTTGTGGTAGATGCACTCTCAAGGAGGATGAATATGTTGAGGCCTTTCTCTATGCGATATCAATCATCCAAACTGATTGGATAATAGAAGCAAAGGATGAATGGAAGAATGATGAAAAAGTGTGGACTCTCATTCAAAGGTTGCAACAAGATTCCAGTGCATCAGATACATTTACATGGAAAAATGATTCACTATGTTACAAAGATCACTTATATTTATGTAAGAACTCCCAACTCAAACAAAAGGTACTATTGGAATTGCACACCTCTCTAGTAGGAGGGCACTCAGGATTTTTAAAAACTTACCATAGGGTCAAGAAGGAATTTTTTTGGGATGGCCTTAAAACTGACGTTCAAAGGTTTGTGAAGAGTGTTTGGTTTGCCAACAAAATAAGGTGGAAAAAATTAAGACCCCAGGGATTTTACAACCATTAGCCATCCCAAGTCAGCGCTGGGAGGATGTTTCCATGGATTTAATCACAGGGTTACCAAAGTCTAAAGGAAAGAGTGTCATCATGGTGATTGTTGATAGACTGACCAAGTATGCACACTTTTGTGCACTCTCTCATCCCTTCAAAGCTAGTACAATTGCCATCGCATTCATGGAGATAGTTCAAAAGCTACATGGAAGCCCAAAGATTATTGTAAGTGACAGAGATCCCATATTCACTGGACATTTTTGGATAGAGATCCCATCTTCTCTATCTACCCCAATTGATTGTTCTGGGTTGAATGATTTTCTTGTGCCCTCTTGCAATTGAATACCTCTGCTTATTGTTCATCCTTTCTATCTGCGAACAACTTAATGCTCTCTGTGTTTTAAATCATATAGGGACTGTGTTGCTGTCCACTTGAATGACAACATTATTTACTTTTATTGTTCCCTATTTGACAATGATTTGAAGTTGCTTTCCGGTGCGATGGTGACGTTTGTTACTGTGTAATGGTCGAAAGTCATTAATTTTAGTACTGCGATTATACCTTTGAATGCAATTTATTATATTTGGTCAGAAATCCCTTCTCCCTAGAATTCAATCCCCCTTAACATTTGTGACAACATTTTAATAACCATACTATGTGTTTCCTTGACTGAGAATGATGACGATATAACTTGTTTGCATTTTTATTTAACTCTATGTTTTATTACATCCTTTTGATCTGCGTTTTTCTAGGCTTTTAATTGTTTAACTTTATAATTTCTCTGTGATTGGGTTGATAAATCTCTGCAACCTTTCATTAACATTTCCCAGTGTTTAATAGAAAATATCTGCGTCTGATGTTGTCCAACATTGAGGTGGGGTGACACTCTGCATTTTATTACAGTCTTGAGAGGTTATCCTCTTCGTTTTTATTGTTAGACCACCGCTTCCACCCCTGCTCCTCTGGGATTTTGATCAACTTGTACCCCATGAATTTATGAGCCAATACCAAGTTCCTATGGTGAATCCCCCTTCCTTTTTATCCAGTGATCCCATCTATTAACCCAACATTTTATACTTAACTCGATGATTCTTTAGAGAGAAAAATTATTATAGTAATCTTAATTTGTAGCGATTTTTATTGTATGGTTCTGCTGACTTATATAGCGACTTCCTTAGGTAGTAAGTTGATAGGTTGTGATGTTAAGGTGCAACGCTTTATTGTTAGCATGACTGTGTTGAGACAGGAAACAATTTCATTGGCCGTAATCATGTGGATAGAAGTTTAATGTGACAACTTTATCCTTTATTCAGTCTACATTTTACATGTACAGGGATAGCATTAATCCATAGTGTTTTGATAGCGATTCATATAGCTTTTAATACTTCTGGGTCAATGACTTTGTGCAACAATTTTAGTGATAACAAGGTAATTTTACACATAGATATTTATGTATTATACCTTGAAAGGAAGCCAATGATTAAACATAATGACCATGAATTTAATTAGCAGTTGGGATGGTAGGCAACGACTTCAGGGATATAGTGACCCTTTTAGAATTTCACCTTAATTGATTTGTTATTGACGACTATATGGAAGGACAATGTGCCTGCACTTGTCAGTGTTTTTGGTAGGTGAATATTTGTTGGGTATCCATGTGCAGCCTTTATGTATATCCACAGTTTTAATTACTACCCATGTTGATAACAACTCTGCAATGATATCATTTATGTAGTTATGTGAAGGTTTACTCTCATCAACGTTTTATTTCTTTCCAAGTTTTAAATTCTAACAAGTTAATCTATACTAATGTCTTATTTCAGTAATTATAACAGTTCTGTAAGTAATTATAATAGTCTTATTTCAACGTCTTATTTCAGTAAGTAATTATAACAGTCTTATCAACATTTTATTTCAGTAATTATAATAGTTATAATAGCTATGTAAGTAATTATAATAGTCTTTTTTTTTCCGTCCTATACTTATTCTTTTTATATAAACTTTAAATGCGTGTAGTTTCCTTACTTGCCAATGTAACCCTTATTGGGATCAACTTTTAAAAGGTGTAATGTAATAATTTATTCCACATTCCCTTCTCTTCACTTTTAAAAGTTTAAATTTATGCTTAAAACTAGAATTTCGTTGGAGAGATGTAGATAAGCATGCACATAAGTTAATAAACATGTTGTGGGCTTGACCTTCAGTTCTTCCATTACTTAAATTTTGGTGAGATTCTAGTTTCCCTTGACTGAGCACTAGTTTCCTAACTCGTTTCTCTCTTTTTTTATATTTTCTCTATATTTATATAAATGGTTAAGAAATGCCCAATTTTTGCTTTCACTATATAGAGATTAAAATAACAAACCCTTTTACACGAAGTTTATAATTGTTACTCTATTATCTTTGTTTTAATGTGTAGGAGATCCCGTTGAGAAAAAGGATGTCTCTTAACAAAACAAGAACCTATCGTCTAGGGTGCAACTTAGTCAAGGGATGATAGGAATATTGCATCTTGTCAACCTATTTCTTGGGGGCGAGGTGTAGTCTTCTTGTCAGTTATTTCGGCTCCTAGCGAGTTGGATTTTTCTTGAGTCCTTGGCCTAGATAGTTTATGTACACCAGGTTTGTTTTCGTGCCTATGGCCTAGGGATGGAATGATTTTCGATGAGGGGATCATGGTGTGCCCTATTGTATAGAGGTGAATGATATCTTGGCCCGAGTCTATGCTTCCTATTGTGGGTGTTGTTGATCATTGCAAATTATTGTTGGTGCTTGGGTTGCAACACCTTCCTGCGTTGGTGGCATGCCATAGAGGTCTAGTGACTGGCCATCGAGGCCATGGTTTTAGAATTGTGGAGGTTGTCCCTAGATTGTAGGAATTTTCATGTTATGTGTCAGGTGGGTAGTCATTTCTTCTTTTGGTTTATGCATGTTTCACCCAGTTGCTCATGGTGCTAGTGTGTGGAGTTGTGTTGTTTGTTGCTTGATATGCATGCTTGTGTTCATCGGTAGGTTGTGTGGTTCTACTGGTTGTCTTCATTTCCTTCCTATCCAAAAAAAAAAAAATCACTTTCTTCTTCGCTTGTAGTCGTAATGACAAGGGACCTTACATATGGTATCAGAGCGGGTTCAACCCTGCGACTATGGATTGCCATGATTTCGACAGAAGTAAACCATTGAGTAATAACCTAACATTTTTTAAACTTTAACGTGTCCCTATGGTGATCGTTATTAGAGTATGCCTCAGAGGTTCATAGCATGGTGTTGTGAAAGGAGGTGCAACACCTCCAAAAGTGTCGCATCCTCGGGGTCTAACCCCAGGGGGAGAACAAGCCCTTGGGATGGATTCGAATGTGGTAAGGGATGATGTTGGTCTGACAAGGTCCTTCCAAATATTTTCATAGGCTGTGATTCACCATATGCACTAATATGAGGCCAGGGTGCCTGTACCCCTAAGGATCCACAACGTGCCCAACCAATACCATTAGTTTTCACCGTGAACTCGAGAAGGTCAAATTTCCCAAGTTATTTGGTTCCCCAGACAACATAGCCTCTGAGGCATGGTGGGAGAGTATGGAAATGTTCTTTGTGCTTCATGAATACACTTCCATCATGAAGTTCCACAAGGCAGTCTTCAAATAAAGGGGAGCGCTCTTCTATGATGGAAGATGCTCATGCCACTTGAACATGGCCGTCGAGGACGCATCTTGGGAATTGTTTGACGAACGGTTCCAAAAGAGGTATATTTTTGAATAATTCATTTAGCATCAGCTCAATGCCTTGTGACAGGGCAGTCATATGGTGCCCCAGTACGAGACTCATTTTGGATCTGTTTCGGTATGCTTCACACCAATTACAGAGAACTTAAGGTCAACTAGTTTGTGTTGGCCTTAGTGTTAGGATTTATCTTCTACTTCAGGTAACAGGATTAATGGACTGAATAAGTTATGTTATATTGTGGGGAGCCACCTTTCCAACGTGACTTCCCAGTGAAGAGGACTAGAGCATCTGGATCAGTCAGACCCACTCCCATGGGAGATTTGGTTAATGCCCATCGGATTAATGCAGCAATGAATAACCACCAAGAAGAGAACCATTCGATTGTTCTTAAGACATCAGCTACCATCCCTGACCAGACCCTTATAATTTGATAGATCCAAGTGCTACTGAAGGTTACAGGCTATAGCCTTAACCTGAGAGAGTTTTGTATCTAGGTCCAACCTGTACATCACAATCTTAGGATCTTATGACATTGTAATCGATATGGACTAGTTTAAATTAGACATTGGCGATACTCAACTATAAGATGAAATGATTGAGCTTGGTCGATGATGAGGGTCAGAGATGTGTGATTGTATTCAAAATCAGGGAGTTTTCCCTGAGGTTCATCTCTTCCTCACAGTTACAGAAGAGCTACACAAGGGATGTAAGATTTATGTGATCCTTGCATTCTACGAGAAGGGAGCAATGAAAGTTTTATGACACCTTCCAGTGGTGAGAGAGTTGTAGACATCTTCCCTGAGGAAATTACTTGGGATGTCTCCAGAGAGGGAATTGAAATTTACCATTGACCTAAAACTGGGGATTGAACCGATAGAAAGAATGCCTTATCGGATGTCGACTTCAAAGTTAAAAGAGTTGAAAATGGAACTGAAGGAGTTGTTGGACCTAAGACTTATACATCAAAATGTGTCACTGTGTTACTGTTGATCCCTCGAGAAGGAATAATTGCATGCAGTGATTCAACATGCGACTCATATATATCCAGAATTTATCATGTGCTTACCTTGATAATGATGTTGATTATTGTAATTGATGAAGAAATTTTAACATCTTTCTCGTTCACCGAAATTGTTGATGTATAACTGATGGGTTGATTGATTAGAATGAACGTGCACAATTCACCATTGCAATGTATGTCTAGTTGAGTATTTAAACTCCTTGCGTGCACTAAGTTTTTAATGTAGTGTTGATGGTTTTAGATTTTGGTCTTTTGCGTGAAATGAAAGTCTATTCTAACGAGTGATTGCACTTGTATCGAGATTCATGCCATGAATAATTGTTGATTCTTTGCACCTTGAATGTGGGGGGAGGGGGTCTCTGATGTGTCATGTGATTGAATATGCACGTGCCACATTTAGATTGATGTTTCAATATCTTACGCAGCAAAAAAAAAAAACCAATGTGTGACCTTTTGTATGTCATTTGTTGTCGCAATGTCGGGGTCGTTACATATTGTCTAGAGATACTGATTCTTGATCATTGCCTTGTTCAATTGACGATAGCCATTGTAGAGTCTCCATGACCCTACCTTCTTTCATATGAAGATAATAGGCACACTCCACAGTGATGTTGTTGTTATTCATATAAGATATGATTGATATATTATTACAATGATGAGTGTTCCATATATAGGGAACATAAGGTGACCATCCATGAAAGGATGCATCCCTTGAATAATCAATAACTATTTATTATTATCATTTACTTATTATATACTATATTTAATAATCAATAATTATATTATTAATTATTATCTTTAGAGAATGTCTTCCTGATCTTGTCAAAACATCAACACTCCCTCTCAATGAGGGAGACATTTTGCAACATGCCACGTTTGTCTTTGAAGTATACAAACTTCACCCTAGACTCATGACACTTGTCTGTCAATCTTGAGAGACATCTCTCTCCCACCTTAACCGAGGAGAAAATCCTTCTACAACTCTCCTTCTGAGCCAATTATCTCTCTCTAAGATTAGGCTCACATAGGGTATGTAGGTAATAGAATATAACATCTTGAGTCTTTATCATTCCTTTTCAAATCATCATTACTAGGACAAATACCACACCAAGATATTTCACCAAAGGCACACACCTATGAGTGAATGTCAGCATGGTTCTAACTAACACATAGAAATCACTTCAAGCACCTCGAGTACATATAATTATTCCTTGTCATGATCAAGGAAGGACTACGTCTGGGCCCATTTACCACAAGTGCACCTTTATGATAAATGTATCCTATCTCCCTTGGTCTGCAGCCCAATCTAGGAGAAGTTTTGCCCGATGCTGAAATATCAACACTCCCTCTTAGATAGGGAGGTATCGTTCCATAGTAGTACATAACTAATATCCATAGACATGCAGTCTACACTAGTCGTACAAAACCACCATAGTAGTAAAATATTTGTCACACATGGCACTCCCATGTGGACTTCTAGAGGCTAGTCCCTCTAAGACATTGGGATATAAACCCAAATGCACTTATCCCTTCTCAAATAAGTATCCTCGCATATCAACTCAACTCAATTCACAGAGGAGTACGATCTGGAGAAATTTTGTCACACATGGCACTCCATGTGAAATTCTAGAGGCTACATGTTGTGGGGAAATAATACCCTACGGACTAGCAAGCTAGGGTTTAGACTTGCATGCAGATCATGACCTTAAATAAAGCACTTTTAACCTATCACCCCAAAACTCAAATCCCTTTTTCACATACAAGCATGGAAAAGACCTACTAACCTTTTTACTGATGTTTGGTGTAGATCCTCCATTGCGCTTTGTCTGTTTTCTCGCACTGCTCCTTCCAAAGTTAACCTGCAATCAAGACAAAAACACTATGCATGCATGCTATTTTTCTACTTGAGGGTTAGAGATTAAGCATAAATCGAATAAATCATACAAAACTCATGCATTGGGACGGGAAAAGTATTCTTTTATTAATCTCAAGATGAATCAACTTACAATAATGATAGAGATCAGCCACCACTCCTTGATCCTGATCCTGGGCTCCTCCTCTTTTTTGTCCTCCAACTTCTTTGCCTGAATTCTCCTTAGGCTTGAGGAAAGACTAAAGGGTTGGAACAAATGGATTCAACAATTGGGCAGATTTTCTTTGATATACTTTTCCTCTTCCAAATAGTAACCCTGCCCCTTCTTTTATAGGCTAGAAGGAGCTAGGGTTTTGGACGAACTCTCGGCCATGCATGGCCAGGAGTTTCAGTTAACTGACCCATATCTTTTTGTCCCATCGGAAACTTTCCTTTTTTTGTGCTTTGTTAGGTAAACGCGGGCTGTAGTAGGCCATCCAGCGTTCCAACGCGTGTAGTAGTAGGCCTGCCAGCGTTCCAACGCGTGCAGTAGTGGTTTAGGGCGCGTGTCACTTGTTTTAAGAGGATTTTTAAGAGTTTATTCAAAATGTCTTTGGCAAGGAAGGGATATGAGTTGGCTTGATGCCAGGTAAGCATGTGTGGTGAAATTTAGGGTTATAACACTACACCCTCTAGAAACACCAAGGTCCTCATGGGATGTGTCCTCATGTTTTCTCCATAAGGGATGTTGGGTTATAATCCCAACCACATTTTTCCCTTCTTGGATAAGTTCCTCACTTATCCCTTATTGGATAGGTGTCCTCCCAGATCAACTCAACTCAATTCATAGAGGAGTATGATCTGAAGAAATTTTGTAACACATGGAACTCCATGTAGACTTCTAGAGGCTACACCCTCTAGAAACACTAGGGTCAACTCCCATAGTGTGAGACATTAAGGGTCAACTCCCTTGACATGTCCTCATGTTCTCTCCACATGGGATGTTGGGCTATAAGCACAAACAAACTTATCCCTTCTTGGATAAGTGTCATCATAGATAATTTCAACTCAGTCACAGATGAGTATGATCTAGAGAATGTCTCAGGAAGCTATAAACATCAACAATCCCTCTCAGCAAGGGAGGCATTCTCTGCCACACGAAGTCTGTCACAGAAGTACTTGAACTTTTCCCTGGTTTGGTAAGAACATCAACAACCTGCTCATTTGTAGGAAGTTACTACACCAATACTTCCTTCCTCTACATCGGGTCTCAGATGTAATGGTACTTGATCTCAATGTGGTTCGATTTTTCATGAAACATTGGATTATCAAATATCTTCACAAAACTTTGGTTACCATAATGAATAATGGTGGAATCGAGCACATGTTCGGATAAATATGCAAGGATCTTGTGAATTCACACTTCTTCACGGTATGTCATACTTAATGTAATGTACTCTACCTCTATTGTGCTCAAATCCACAAAAGTTAATTTCCTGCTACACCACGAAACCATGGAATATCCCAAAGTGAAGCAACACCTGAAGGTGCTCTTTTTGTCCACTGTGCTCCCTGCCCAATCAGAGTCAATATATTCCATCCATATTATATCAATACTAGAAGTATCTCAAACTATTTCCAAATGTGCCTCGCAAGGATCTCAACACATGCTTCACAACAATATAGTGTGTCTATGTTAGCTAACTTATAAACTGGATAAGTGCACTCACTACATAGCAGATATTTGGTCTTTTTTTAACCAGATACATCAATTATCCAATCAACTTTCTGTATAGAGTCGGATCAATTTCTTCATAATCGGAAGAAGACACACTTAGTTTCCTCAGATTTGTCATCATTGGTGTAGCCACAGGGTTCAAGTTCAATATCTCAATCTTCTTCAATATCTCAACTGTGTACTTCCCCTGACTCAGGAGGATCTCACGAGTTCTCTACCACACCTCTAGTCCCAAGAAGCAGTGCATCATACCAAGGTCCTTCATCTCAAACTTAGAGGCCAATGCATACTTTCATTCAACAATAAGGCTCTTTGTATTGGTGAGGAATAAATCATCAATGTAGAGGACCAAAATTAGGGACTCACCATTAACAGTATTGTAGTAAGGGCTGGAATTGACAACTCTTTTGTTGAATCCCAAAAATCATCTGGTGTCCATTAATCATTGCATACCAAGATCAAGGTGGTTTCTTGATTCCATACAAGGACATCTTCAACCTGCACACACGAGACTCCTTCTCATGTATCACGAAACCATCAGGTTGCTTAATGTATACTTCTTCCTCAATCTCTCCATTGAGAAAGGTTGTATTTACATCCATCTGATGTACTCTCTAACCCATGGATGTTTTAAGGGAAATAATCATCTGGATATAAGTGTATTGAGCAACAAGAGAAAATGTCTTCTCATAATCTATTCCCTCCACCTGAGAGAATCCTGTAGCAACAAATCTCATTTTGTGACTCTCGATGCTCCTGTCAACTGTGTGTTTGATATTGTATATCCATTTAGAATTTACTACAAACTTCCCCTCAGGTCTTAGAACAATATCCCACACATCATTCTTCATGATGGACTGATACTCCTCCATCATGGCATCTCTCCATACTGGATGACTAGTTTCCTCCTCATAATAGGAAGGTTTAGAATCAATTATGTGTCTCATAGCTATGACATAACATGAATATCTCTGAGGTATCTTGATTTCTCGGAAGGTACCATTTATTCCTCTCTCTTACTCAATCTATCTCTGACCAAGGATGAAGATATGATATTCCTTAGAAGACTCATTGTACCCCATAAATGTATACTGAAAACCCAAATATCCTGAAGTGTCGAACCTCAAGCTTAACTCCAGTGAAGGCCTCCTCAAGAGTCATGTTCCTCAAGGAATTTTGTTCTAAACATACATTACAGTCATGGATGCTTCTTTCCATAGAAGCATAGGTAAATTTTGATCATGAATCATCACCTTGACTGTCTCAAAAGTAGATCTGTTCTTCCTCTTTGTGACCCCATTTTGTTGAGGGTTGTGAGGAATGATGTACTCCCTCTTGATCCCTACCTCAAACATCTCTAGGACACATTGAGGATCCCTCATGGAACTAATGTCCCCTAAGACATATTGATGTTTCTTCATGAAACCAATGTCTTGGTTCCTTCATCTAGTAATCCACTGATTACTTTGCAATCAACTAGTAGCATACTGCTACTACCATGTCATCGATAGATCAAATCATCCACCACATTCTTTATGACTATGTTGCAATCAACCAGTAGCACACAACTACTGCAATGTCGTCCAATAGTACACAACAACTTCCATAGTCTCCATGACCATGTTATGATGTTTCTCCTCTCCTAATAGTCTTATTGACACCTAGACACCTCACATGGCATAGGCAAGACTACAACCATAGCCTCATTCACACCTAGCCACCTTACATGGCATAGAAAAAGATATGTTTCAAGTATTATTCACACTTAGCCACTTCACATGGATTAGGAAATACTTGTACCCAGCTGAGCATTACTCCCTCAGTCACCTCACATGACTAATTAGGGAAACCCTTGTCCAGAGGGGTTAGTCAACTAGAGGAGAGAAAACACCACACCTCCCTATTAACATTTATAAGCAACTTCAGATAACATGATCATTTGAATTGGCAAAGTATCTACTTTCTAATTATAATCTTTACAAGGAGTCCATGGAATATTATAATCTTTCCTAGTTATTAAAAATTGAAGATTATCCTTCCTGGTTATTAAAAAATCCAAACGAGAATATATCACATAACCTTCCTGGTAAGTCGCATCAATTGCTTACATTCTTCAATTTTCACAATGACAAGAAAACTGAAAACTTCAACTCAACGACATGATCTTTCATTCCTTATAGACATCAATATACATCTCCAACTCCGAAGACATTGTTATTCTTAATATTCCCACACGTCTGCAGCTCAGTTGGAAGGACTTTGATTGGAGACTCTTAATATATAGTATGATTTAAGTTCATCAGTATGAACCTCCAATTGACCAATCATGGTTGTCTTCACAATGATTGCGATTTCTATGAAGTTGCAAAATAATTTAGAATTGACAAATAGAATGAAATCGGTGTTCATGATATCACAAAAGAACCTCAAATTAGTTTAGGAGGTCACATTACAGATCACTTAGAATCCCAAAGATTGCCTCACTGTCCAAAATAAGATGATGATATACATGTTTCTAAAGTCCCTACATTAGATATTCTTACTTCACAAGAAGAAGAAGATCCTGGTGATCAGAAAATCTTGGTAGAAGAGACGAAGGCAACCTCGACTTTATCCCATAATCCACAATATCAACAACAACGATAGTCTCCTTTTGTCAATATGTTCTTAGATACACATCTAAAAGAACAAGAAGTGGGGAAAAAGATAGAAGAAGACATTGAGCATCCAACAATTGTGTTGGTTTTTCTTATATTTCATATTTACCTGGGCCCTCCCATGAGGGATTCAGCCTAGTCTTTCTCTTATACCATGTTGTTGTTATTCATATAATATATGATTGATATATTATTACAATGCTGAGTGTTACATATATAGGGAACATAAGGTGACCATCCATGAAAGGATGCATCCCTTGAATAATAAATAAGTATTTATTATTATCATTTACTTATTATATACTATATTTAATAATCAATAATTATATTATTAATTATTATCTTTGGGGAATCTCTTCCTGATGTTATCCAAACATGAACAGGTAACACACTTGAATGATGGAGGATCATGACAAGCACTTGTTCTTGGTACTACAGTGTTTGCGAGAGAATAAATTGTATGGGAAATTTTCTAAATGCTCATTTTATCAATCAAAGATTCACTACTTAGGGTTCATCAAGGGATTTTTGAAGATAGAAAATTTGATCACAGAATTGTAAAAGAAGAACAAGAAGTTTGTTGGGACCAAGAGATGCACAGAATCCTTTCAGAGGCTCAAAGAGTTGTTGACAATAGCACCGATACTAAGGGTCCCTGACATGGATGTGGACTTCTTGTTTTGCACCGATGCATCCAAGGAAGGCTTAGGCAGAGTCTTGATGCAATACATTCAAGTGATCGCTTACATCTTTAGGAAGTTGAGAAGGCATGAGGAGAACTATGCGATGCATGATTTGGAGTTGTTAGCCATTGTTTATGCCTTGAAGGTTTGGAGACACTACCTTCTTGGATGAAAATTTGAACTAAAACTGACCCACTGTGGACTACAATACATATTTACGCAAAGCGACCTGAACAAGCGACAACGACATTGGTTGAAATTTCTTAGTGAGTATGAATTAGAGATTACTTACATAAAGGGAACAATCAACAGAGTGGTTGATGCATTGAGTCGGGGACCACGCATCTTTTCGGTGTTGCCTCTTCAGACGAATCTATGTGAAAAGATTCTAACTTTAAAGCGCGACGATGATTGGTACAAAGAGGTCAAGGATTTTATAGGACAAAACACAATAATGGTACCAAGATTTGAAGGATTTACATTTGACGACGATGGATTATTGAGGTTTAAAAATCAGATTGATGTACCTTCGAATGACGAGTTGAGAAGTTTGATCCTAAACGAGGCTAACAGAGAAGTGTACATGGATCACCGAGGTGTATCGAAGATGAGGGAAGACCTTAAACCCTTAGTTCCTTTGGAAAGGAATGAAGGCAGACTTAGTCAACTACGTGGTCATATATCTAGGATGTCAGTAGATGAAGGCTGAACATAGACATCCAACAGGATTACTACAACCAAACGTTATTCTAGAATCAAAATGGGAGGTCAATTCAATGGATTTCATTGTTGGAGACATGACTTGATTTTTTGGTAGTCGACACTCTGACAAAGAGTGCTCATTTATTCCCATGTGTACAACGTATCAGGCATTGGACATAGCTAGAGTTTACTCATCAAGATTTTGAGGGCATGGCATGCCTAAGAGGATTACATCTAATCAAGGATCAATGTTTACTAGACGATTTTGGACTAGTTTCCAAGAGGCATTGGCAACCCAACTTAACTTTAGTACTACATATCACCTAGAGACATACAGGTAGATGAACAAACAAACCAATTCTTGGAGGACATGTTGCACATATACATGATAGATCAACCGAAGTGTTGGGAGGAATTCTTTCCAGTAGTAGAATTCACACATAACAACTAGTCATCAAAGCACCATTAAGATGGCATCTTTCGAGTTCCTTTATGGGATACCGTGTTGAACACCCTTGAGTTGGATCAGCTTGAGGATAGGGTCCTGGTGGGACCAGAAGGAATCCAAGAAATGGAGGATTAAATAAAAACTAAGGAAAAGGATCAAGGAAGCACATGATCGACAGAAGAGTTGTGTTGATGCACATTGTGTCGACCATAGTTTCAATGCAAGGATTGAGTATTCTTGTGGTTGAAACCACATCAGAGTTCGATAAAGTTTGGATAGGGTGATAAGCTATCTCCTAGGTTCGTGGCATCCTATGTGATTGTGGAGAAGAGAGGCCTGTGGCCGATTTACTAGCCTTTCCTGATTCTTGAGGCATATGCACTATGTTTATCATGTATCTATTTGAGACATTATAAGTGACCCTACACATGTTTTGAGTTGAGTACCTTGTAGGTATTGGATGAGGGTGTGCTCACGACTGAGCCGATCCACATCCTATATCATCACATTTGACATCTACGACATTGAATAGTAGATCAGGTCAAGGTCTACTAGGACAACTATAGTCCACACTTAGTGACCTGGGAGGACGCATATGATATGTGCCAGTAGTTTCCATTTTTGTTTGATAGATAGACTTTGATATTGTGGCACACATTATTTTGTCACTTATATAATGTGAAACTTCATGATGAAATTTAGACCAGGAGGGGGTGTATGTAACATCCCATTTTTTGCACGCACTGAGCGAACTTATCCTTGAGGACACTTTCTTGCAAGTGATCTAGATTATTATAATATTGGTCATTTGATTATGATTATAAGGCATTATGGATATGATCATATGTTATTTTTTGTATTTACATAGACAGGTGCTATTGACTTGATTCTCCTGAGTGTGAAGGAATTTGGACCTCGAGGATGCAGAGGCATCGATGAAACCCCTTGGACTCTAGATCGAGTCAAGGAGTGGACTATTGGGTTTTTATTATTGTTGATATGACATATGCACATCTAATTAGATTGTATGATGATTGATCTTATTTCTCACATGATTCATTGATGATGCAGGCTGACGATAACTTGCCAACCAGAATCACATATGGAGTAGAGGTGTCACGCATGACTACTAGAGACGTTGAGGGAGAGGTTTGGAGAGCATCCCTACCACAACCTACTAGAACTCTTGCCATGGATTGAACTCTAGGTTAAGGATTATCTAATTCGATAAGACCCATGATGTTTTGAGGGTAGACTATGATAGTTGCTCACAATGATTCTAAGGGGCGTGCAATAAGGAAAGGGACTTATTCCTTAGAGGCACCTAGTCTCCCAGAAGATCACCTGAAGGAGTATTGACTCCAGGGGTTTTTGATTTCTACCAATTCAGTCAGGAGGTCAGTGGCACCCTTGGAGCACATAGTGTGTCCTGAAGGGAACATCGTGCAAGAAAAATGGAAAGAGGCGAGTGGCACCCTTGGAGCACATAGTGCGTCCTGAAGGGGACGTCGCACAAGGGAAACAAAATGAGGTGAGTGGAACCCTTGGGGAATGTAGTGCATCCTAAAGGGCACACCCCATTGTTAACTAATAAGTTAATAAACCTAGATGGCCTTAGAATGAATAATGTGATAAGAAATATTTTAAAATAATTTCACTAATAAAATGTCGTCGAGCCTAGGAAATTAAAATTTAGGTCTGAGTGATACTTGTGGTAAAAAAACAATAATAATAATCATTATACATGTGATGAAAAGGGGGTAAGAAATTTGATTAATTTATTAAAATCAAATTATATTGAGGGATTAAAATTTTGAAAGGGAATTGATTGTTTTTCTACTTATGCTCATTAAAATTTATTAATTAAAAGGAAGGAGGGGTAAAAAGGTAATTTTCTACACTTGCTAATTTGAATTTTAGATAAAAAGGGAAAAGAGGGAAACTTAAAAAGAATTAGGAAACTAAGGGAGAAAGGGAGAAACATAAAGAAAAAGGGAAACATAAGGAAAAAGCAGAATGACTAACTTAGTAAGGAATATTGCATTGAAGAACTTTCTAAATTGAACTCAATTAGGAATTTAGTAAGGAAGTAAGTCATTAAAATGGGTAAGGGAATATGGGGACACCTAGGAGGGATTCTAGGAATGCTTTTAGGTGGGTGAGGGAAATAGGAGTAATTAAATAATTAACGAAATTAATTTCTGGTGCAACGAAGGGGATGGGTGACATGTGTATGGGGGAGGATTTTTATGAATTAATTAATGAATATTAAATTAAATGGGAAATTGGGAAAGAAATCAATTAGAAACTATATATAAAGGATGGAGGAGGAGGACTATGGATCTCTTCTGGGATGCGTAACATTACATTGTAGAATTTTTGACTTGAATGACTTATCTTGTGGGAGTTGGGATACCCATCTCAGTGACGAGTGGTAGCTCAGCGTTGCCAGGTGAGATGGGATCTATTTGTTCTTGTTTTAGTGTGTGTGGTCCCTTTGTGGCTCAGGGGGCTAAGGGGGAAGAATATTACCCCTAGCGTTGGTTGGGAGGTACCAGTGAAGTCACATCAGTCAGAAAGCGGGAGACGGACGAAGCATGTGGGACAACGACTTGGAGAGGTCAACTTGGGCTACAGTTCACAAGATTTTATTTTGAATGGTAGAGTAATATTGATCTCGCACCTTCATTTATGTACTTTTATTGTGCAAAGACAAGTGTTTTACTTAGCGATTTTAATGGAGAACTTAAAATCATCATAGCTTTATGCTCGTTGCATCGATTTGATCTCCTTGGTCACCGATCCTTGATTGTTGTGATTGTTATGTTGTTTTATTGATTATTGAAGAGTTTTTTCTTTAAATTTCTCCCTCATCCCTAAACCATCAGTCCATGCCTAAGTAGTCAGCTAGGAGTCGAATCAATACTCATCACTTTTGTGCATAGAGACCTACAGATTCTAATGCCCTTCTTTTCTATGCCTTCCTGGTTATTAAAAATTCCAAACAAGAATGTATCACATAACCTTCCTGGTAAGTCACATCAATTGCTTACATTCTTCAATTTTCACAATGACAAGAAAACTGAAAACTTCAACTCAATGACAGGATCTTCCATTCCTTATAGACAACAATATACATCTCCAAATCCAAAGACATTGTTATTTTCAATATTCCCACACATCTGCAACTCAGTCAGAAGGCCTTTGATTGGAGACTCTTAATATATAGTACAATTTAAATTCATCAGTATGAACCTCCAATTGACCAATCATGGTTGTCTTCATGATGATTGTGATTTCTATGAAGTTGCAAAAGAATTTACAATTGACGAATCGAATGAACTTGGTGATCATGATATCATAGAAGCACCTCAAATTAGTTCAGGATGTCTCATTACAGAGAACTCAAACTCCCAAAGATTACCTCACTATCTAAAAGAAGATGACAATATGCATGTTTCTAAAGGCCCTACATGAGATATTATTACTTCACAAGAAGAAGAAGATCCAGGTGATCAAAAAAGCTTGGTAGAAGAGACAAAGGCGACCTCGACTCTATCCTAGAATCCACAAGATCAGCAAAAAAAATAGTCTCCTTTTGTCAAGATGTGCTCGGATCCACATCTAAAAGAAAAAGAAGTGGGGAAAAAAATGGCAGAAGACATTGAGTATCCAACAACTGTGTTGGTTTTTCTTATTTTTCATATTTACCTGGGCCCTCCCATGAGGGAGTCAGCCTAGTCCTGCTCTGATACCATGTTTTTTTTATTCATATAAGATATGATTTATATATTATTACAATGATGAGTGTTCCATATATAGGGAACATAAGGTGACCATCCATGAAAGGATACGTCCCTTGAATAATCAATAACTATTTATTATTATCATTTACTTATTATATAATATATTTAATAATCAATAATTATATTATTAATTATTATCTTTAGAGAATGTCTTCTCGATGTTTTCCAAACATCAATAAGTTACACACTCGGATGATCAAGTATCATGACGAGCACTTGCGCTTGGTACTACAGTTTCTGCGAGAGAAAAAATTATATGGGAAATTGTCTGAATGATCATTTTATGAATCAAAGAGTCACTACTTAGGGCATGTCATCTCCGATGAAGGTATTGTCGTGGATATAGCAAAGGTTGAGGATATTATGGAATGGCCTACATCGACGAATGTCTTGGAATTGCATAGCTTCATGGATTTAGAAGGATACTATTGATGATTCATTGAGGGATTTTCGAAGATAGAAAATTTGAACATGGAATTGTAGAAGAAGAACAAGAAGTTTATTGGGACCAAGATATGCACAAAATAATTTCAGAGTCTCAAAGAGTTGTTAACGATAGTATCGATACTAAGGTTCCCCAACATGGATGTAGACTTCTTGGTGTGCAGTGACGCATCAAAGGAAGTCTTAGGCAGAGTCTTGATGCAAGATGATCGAGTGATCACTTACATCTCTAGTAAGTTGAGAAGGCATTAAAAAAACTATGTGATGCACAATTTGGAGTTGTTAGCCATTGTTTATGTCCTGAAGGTTTGGAGACACTACCTTATTGGATGAAAATTTGAACTAAAAACAGACCATTGTGGACTACAACACATCTTTATGCAAAGCGACCTGAATGGGTGACAATGACATTGGTCAAAATTTATTAGCGAGTACGCCTTAGAGATTACTTACATAAATAGAACAATGAAAATCATGGCTGATGCATTGAGTCGGGGACCACGCATATTTTTGGTGTTGCCTCTTCAGAAAAATCTACTTGAAAAGATTCTAACTTTACACAGTGATGATGAATGGTACAAAGAGGTCAAGAATTTTATTGGACAAAACACAATGATGGTACCAAGATTTGAAGGATTTACATTTGAAAACGATGGATTATTGAGGTTTAAAAATCAGATTGATGTACCTATGAAGGATGAGTTGAGAATTTTGATCCCAAACAAGGATAAAAGAGAAGTGCACATGGCTCACCTAGGAGTCGTGAAGATGAGGGCAGACCTTAAACCCTTAGTTCCTTTAGAAAGGAATGAAGGAAGACTTAGTCAACTACGTTGCTAGATATCTAGGATGTCAGCAAGTGAAGGCTGAACATAGACATCCAACAGGATTACTACAACCACATGTTATTCCAGAATTGAAATGGGAGGTCAATTCGATGGATTTCATTGTTGGATTTCCACTGACGACGAGGAGACACAACTCAATTTTGTGGTATTCGTCACTCTGATGAAGAGTGCTCATTTATTCCCATGCATTAGATGTATCAAGCATCAGACATAGCTATAGTTTACTCAGTGATATTGTGAGGGCATGGCGTGCCTAAAAGGATTACATTAGATCAAGGATCGATGTTTACTGGACGATTCTGGACTAGTTTCCAAGAGGCATTGGGAACCCAACTTAACTTTAGTACTACATATCACCTAGATACATATGGGTAGATGAACGAACAAACCAATTCTTGGAGGAAGTGTTGCACATGTACATGATGGACCAACCGAAGCATTGGGAGGAATTCTTTCCACTGGTAGAATTCACACATAACAACTACTTATCAAAGCACCATTAAGATGGCACTTTTCGAGTTCCTTTATGGGAGACCATGTCAAACACACTTGATTTGGATCAGCTTGAGGATAGGGTCCTGGTGGGACCGGAAGTGATCCAAGAAATGGAGGATTAAATGAAAACTAAGGCAAAGGATCAAGGAAGCGGAGGATTGACAAAAGAGTTGTGTTGATGTGCATTGTGTCGATGCTAGTTTTGAAGTAAGGATTGAGTATTCTTGTGGGTGAAACCGCATAAGAGTTCAATCAAGTTTGGATAGGGTGATAAACTATCTCCTAGGTTCATGGCATTCTGTGAGATTGTGGAAAAGAGAGGCTCGTGGCCTATTTACTAGCCTTTCCTGATTCTTGAGGCGTATGCACTATGTTTATCATGTATCTATTTGAGACATTATAAGTGACCCTACATGTGTTTTGACTTGAGTACCTTATAGGTATCAGAATAGGGTGCACTCACGGCTAAGTCAATATGCATCCTATATCATCACATTCGACAACTATGACATCGAAAAGTACATCAGTTCAAGGTCTACTAGGACAACTATAGTCTACATTCGGTGATCTGGGAGGACGCATATGATATGTGTCAACAGTTTCCATTTTTGTTTGATATATAGACTTTGATACTGTGGTACAAATTATTTCGTCACTTATATATTTTGAAACTTCAGAGCGAAGTTTATACCAAGAGGGGGTGTATGTAACATCCCATTTTTTGCACACACCGAGGGAAATTATCCTTGAGGACACTTGCTTCCAAGTGATCCAGATTATTATACTATTGGTCGTTTGATTATGATTATGAGGCATTATGGATATGATCATATGTTATTTTGTGTATTTACATAGACATGTTCTATTGGCTTGATTCTCTTAAGTGTTAAGGAATTTGGACCTCGAGGATGCAGAGGCATCGATGAAACCCCTTGGACTTCGGATCGAGTTAGGGAGTGGAATATTGGGTTTTTATTATTGTTGATATGACATATGCACATCTAATTAGATGTTATGATGATTGATCTTATTTATGACATGATTCATTGATGATGCAGGCTGACGATAGCTTGCCGACTAGACTCACATGTGGAGTAGAGGGGTCACGCACGACTACCATAGACATTGAGGGAGAGGTGTGGAGAGAATCCCTACCACAACCTACTAGCACTCTCGCTATGGATCAAACTGTAGGTTAACGATTATCTAGTTCGAGAATACCCACGATGTTGTGAGGGAAGACTGTGACAGTTGCTCAAGATGATTCTAAGGGGCACGCAATAAGGCAGAGGCCTTATTCCTTAGAGGCCCTTAGTCTCCCAGAAGATAACCTGGAGGAGTATTGACTCCAGGGGTTTTTTATTTCTACCAATTCAGTCAAGAGGTGAGTGGCACCCTTGGAGCACATAATGTGTCTTGAAGGGCACGTCATGAAAGAAAAATGGAAAGAGGTGAGTGGCACCCTTGGAACCCATAGTGTGTTCTAAAGGGTATGTCTCACAAGAAAAATGGAAATATGCGAGTGGCACCCTTTGAGCATGTAGTGCATCCTGAAGGGCACGTCGTGCAAGGGAAACAAAATGAGGCAAGTGGAACCCTTGGAGCACCTAGTGCATCCTGAAGGGCACGTCACATTGTTAACTAGTAAGTGAATAAACCTAGATGGCCTTAGAATGAATAATGTGATAAGAAATATTTAAAAATAATTTCCCTAATAAAATGTCATCGAGCCTAGGAAATTAAAATCTAGGTCTAAGTGATACTTGTGGTAAAAAAATAATAATAATCATCATTAAACATGTGACAAAAGGGGGTAAGAAATTCAATTAATTTAATAAAATCAAATTGTATTGAGGGATTAAAATTTTGAAATGGAATTGATTGTTTTTCTACATATGCTCATTAAAATTTATTAATTAAAAGGAAGGAGGGGTAAAAAGGTAATTTTCTACACTTGCTAATTTGAGTTTTAGGTAAAAAGGGAAAAGAAGGAAACTTAAAAAGAATTAGGAAACTAAGGGGAAAAGGGGGAAACATAAAGAAAAAGGGAAACATAAGGAAAAACAGAATGACTAACTTAGTAAGGAGTCTTTCCTTTAAGAACTTTCTAAATTGAATTCAACTAGGAATTTAGTAAGGGAGTAAGTCATTAAAATGGGTAAGGGAATATGGGGACACCTAGGAGAGATTATAGGAATGCTTTTAGGTGGGTGAGGGAAATAAGATTAATTAAATAATTAATGAAATTAATTTCTGGTGCAACGAAAGGGGATGGGTGACAAGTGTATGGGGGAGGATTTTTCTGAATTAATTAATGAATATTAAATTAAATGGGAAATTGGGAAATAAATCACTTAGAAACTTTATATAAAGGATGGAGGAGGAGGAGTATGGATCTCTTCTGGGATGCATAATGTTATGCTACATAATTTTTGACTTGAATGACTTATCTTGTGAGAGTTTGGATACCCAGCTTAGTGACGAGTGGTAGCTCAGCCTTGCGAGGTGAGTTGGGAGCTAGTTGTTCTTGGTTTAGTGTATGTTCCCCCTTTGCAGCTCAGGGGGCTAAGGGGGAAGAAGAGTACCCCTAGCATTGGCTGGGAGGTACCAGTGAATTCACAACGATCGAAAAGTGGGAGCAGGATGAAGCGCATGGGACAACGACTCAGAGAAGTCGACTTGGGCTATGGTACGTTAGATTTTATTTTGAATGGTAGAGTAATATTGATCTCGTGTCTTCATTACTGTACTTTTATTGTGCAAATACAAGTGTTTTACTTGGCATTTTTAATGGGGAACTTAAAATCATCACATATTTATTCTCGTGCATCATCACATCACATCTTTACATTTCTCCTTGGCAACCAATCCTTGATTGTTGTGAATGTTATGTTGTTTTATTGATTATTGAAGATTGTGTGCTTTAACTTTCATCCTCATCCCTAAACCATCAATCCACGCATGAGAAGTCGACTAGGATCTGAATCGACGATCATCACTTCAGTGCATAGCGACCTATAGATTCTAATGTCCTGCTTTTATGTGTGTGGATGATGAGTGAAGGAATTTTTTTTTAGCTATATACCCATGTTGATTGTTCCGGGTTGAATGATTTTCTTGCCCCCTCTTGTGATTGAATTCCTCTTCTTATTGTTCATCCTTTCTCTTTATGAACAAATTAATGCTCTCTTCTTTTTAAATAATTTATGGACTGCATTGTTTTCCACTTGAATGAAATCGTCAATTATTTTTATTGCTCTATGTTTGACATTGATTTGAAGTTGCTTTAAGGTGTGATGGTGACATTTGTTACTGTGTAATGGTTAAAAGTCATTAATTTTGTTACTGGGATTATAACTTCGACTGTAATTTATTATATTTGGTCAACAATCCCTTCTCTGTAGAATTCAATCCCCCTTAACATTTGTGACAACGTTCTAATAACCAGACTGTGTTTTTCCTTGACTAAGAATGATGATGATATAACTTGTCTGTGTTTTTATTTAACTATGTGTTTTATTACATCCTTTTGCTCTGCATTCTTCTATGCTTTTAATTGTTTAACCTTGGAATTTATCTTTGATTGGGTTGATAAATATCTGCAACCTTTCATTAACTTTTCCCAGTGTTTAATGGAAAATCTCTGCATCTGATGTTGTCCATCGTTGAGGTGGGGTGACAGTTTGTGTTTTATTCCAACGTTGAGAGGTTATCCTCTATGTTTTTATTGTTAGACCACCGCTTCCACCCCCACTCCTTTGGGATTTTGATTAGCTTGCACCCCATGAATTTCTGATCCAATACCCTACTCCTATGTAGTTAATCCTCCTTCCTTTTTACTCAGTGATCCCATCTATTAACCCAACATTTTATACTTAACTTGACGGTTTTTTAGACAGAAAATTTATTATAGAAATCTTAATTTGCAATGATTTTTATTGGATGGTTGCGCTGACTTATATGGTGACTTCCTTAGGAAGTAAGTTTATTGGTCATGATGTTAAGGTGAAACACTTTATTGTTAGCATGACTGTGTTGAGCTAGGTAGTGATTTCATTGACCATAATCGTGTGGATAGAAGTTTAATGTGACGACTTTATCCTTTATTCAGTTTTTGTTTTACATGTACAGGGATAACGTTAATCCTTAGCATTTTGATAGTGATTCATATAGCTTTTAATACTTTTGGGTCAACGACTTTATGCATCGATTTTAGTGATAGCAAGGTAATTTTACACAATGATATTTATGTATTATACCTCGAAAGGTGCCCAGTGATTACACAGAATGACCGTGAATTTAATTAGCAGTTGGGATGGTAGGCAACAACTTCAGGGATACAGTGACCCTTTTAGCATTCCACCTTAATTTCTTTATTATTGATGGCTATATGGAAGGACAACGTTCCTGCACTTGTCAACATTTTTGGTAGGTGAATATTCATTGGGTATCCACTTGCAACCTTTATGTATATCCATAGTTTTAATTACTACCCACGTTGAAAGCAACTCTGCAATGATATCATTTATGTAGTTATGTCAAGGTTTACTCTCATCAACGTTTAATTTCTTTCCAAGTTTTAAATTCTACCAAGTTAATCTATATCAACGTCTTATTTCAGTAATTATAACATGTATGTAAGTAATTATAACAATCTTATTTCAATGTATTATTTCAGTAAGTAATTACAACAGTCCTATCAATGTCTTATTTCAGTAATTATAACAGTTATAACAATACTATAAGTAATTATAACAGTTTTTTTTTTCAGTCCTGTACTTATTTTTTTTATATAAACATTAAATGTGTGTAGTTTCCTTACTTGCCAATGTAACCCCTTATTGGGATAAAATTTTAAAAGGTGCAATGTGATAATTTATTCCTCATTCCTTTCTCTTCACTTTTAAAAGTTTAAATTTGTGCTTAAAACTAGAATTTCATTGGAGAGATGTAGATAAGTTTGCACATAAGTTGATAAAGATTTTGTGGGCTTGACCTTGAGTTCTTCCATTACTTAAAGTTTGGTGAGATTCCATTTTCCCTTGACTTAGCACTTGTTTTCTAACTCATTTTTTTTTTTTTATCTTTTATCTTTATTTATATAAATGGTTAAGAAACGCCTGATTTTTTCTTTCACCATATAGAGATTAAAATAGAAAACCCTTGTACATGAAGTTTATAATTATTACTCTATTATCTATGTTTTAACATGCGGGATACCCCGTTGAGAAAAACAAAGTCTCTTAAGAAAGAAATAACCCATCGTCTAGGGTGAAACTTAGTTAAGGGATGATAGGCATCTTGTGTCTTGTTGACCTGTTGCTTGGGGGCGGGGTGTAGTCTTCTTCTTAGTTATTTCGGCTCCTAGCGAGTTGGAATTTTATTGAGTCCTTGGCCCAGATAGGTTATGTGCACTAGGGTTATTGTCGTTCCTATCACCTAGGGATGACATGATTCTCAATGAGGGGATCATGGCACGCCCTATTGGATAGAAAAGAATGATATATTGGTTGAAGTCTGTGCTTCCTGTTGTGGGTGTTTTTGATCATTGTAATTTGTTGTTGGTGCTTGGGTTGCAATTCCTTTTTGCGTTGGTGGTGTGCCATAGAGGTCTAGTGACTGGTCTTCAAGGTCATGGTGTCAAAATTGTAGAGGTTGTCCCTAGCTTGTAGGTTTTGTCGTGTTGTGTGTCGGGTGGGTAGTCATTCCTTCTTTTGATTTACACATGTTTCTCCCAGTTTCTCGTGGTGCTAGTGTGTGGAGTCATGTTGTCTATTGCTTGGATATATGTTCTTGTGTTTGTTG
>ML806631.1:373911-393328 GCA_009831015.1 Picea engelmannii
GCAACGAAACCTGTGCCATTGCGTCCGTCTCGTCTTCCTGATTCTGGTGGTATAATTTTTATGTCAAACGGAGTCCGTATGGAGAAGATATCGCGTTCTGTCCGAAAAGCCAAACAGGCAAAAATTTGGATGCTGACTGTACCTGTCCGTACAGTCCGTACAGCTGACGTGGGCCAACCAGGAGGCGACACATGGCAGACAGGGATGACGACACGTGGCAACATCAAAGAGTGACACGTGGCAGGTCCGTACGGAGGACACGTTGCATCACCAGGACACGACACGTGTCAGGTGGATTTGGCATTTTCAGGGTACAGTTGGACCAATGTTGAGGTGACACGTGTCACCACTCACAGGGTGACACGTGGCACGCTGACGTCATCAGATGACGTGGCACGCTGACAGGGCAGACACGTGGCATGACGTGGCAGTACGGCGACAAGTGACAGAGCTGACAGGTGGCAGTACGGTTTGGGCACGTGGACCAATCACCGGTTGACACGTGTCATCTTACGGTTGGTTGGTAAGGGTGCCACGTGGCCCAATCCTGGGCTTCCACGTGGCACCCCATTATTGGTTCAATTGTTTTAATATTAAAAATTGGTTTGGTTGCGCCGGGGGTCGAACCCGCAACCTCCGGTGGGAAAATGGTCTATGGATTATGGGCTAACCGGGCTGTCGGCGGGCGTTATTTGTTATTCAAATGGCATAGAAAATATTTGAATTGCAACGGAGGTTCGGTCGGCGGGAATAAGGGCCGGGGCCTAGCCCCATCCCTCGGCGGAAGGACCATATGGTGGAACCGTGCCATATGACCACAACATTACATGTAATGCGCGGGCGGTTATAACATATAACCCCGCGGTCCTATTTGTTTTCCACACGACCCGGGGTCAATTCCTATGTACTAGCGCGGGGGGTTAAAACAAACGGCCACAGGTTTGTTAATAGGCCAACGGTTCCCAACAACGCACCATGTGACCAGGTTTAACGCCGGTGGGGGGTGGCCCGCGCTATGGTGCGTGGCCACATGCACAACCATACGACCGCAAAGAGGGGGCCGCGCCCGGATATGGGGGGCTTAAGGCCCGATTTTTGAACAAACTTTGCTATAGTGGGTTTTTTAATTAAAGAATTTGGTTATTTAAATTCAATGTAGCTATTATTAGCAGATTTCTTCCATTTTTGGGGGATATTGGGCATTTTTGGAGGCCAGATTCTTGGAGGAAGTTGGGGATGAGAAACCAACTCCTTTGCTATATAAACCAGGCCTGTTTAAGGCCAAGGGACAGTCATTTTTGCAGAGTTATGCTGAAGGAAAGCCAAGCCAAAGACAATTTGTTGCAGGAAAGCCTTTGAGGTGGAAACGTTGTCGGATCGTTTCTGGGAGCTTGGAGCATCAGATTTGCGTGCCATTTCTTTCATTGGGTTCTTGAGATCTGGGAAAACAAGAACAGATCAGTCTTGTAGCCTTTGGGCATTTCTGAGATTTAATTTTGAGCACTTGAGCAGAAATAAAGAAGCCTCCCCCACAGGAAAAAGGCCCGGAGACGTAGGCAAACATTGTGCCGAACTCCGTTATCAACCTGCGTTCTTATGGTTTGCTGTTCATTATTATTTTCAGATCTGCATATGTGTATTTGACTGATATAATCCTCTTCTTTCCTCATTCTTTCGTTAAATTCTCAAGTGGTTAAATTATTCATGCAAGTTTAAAACTCAACCATAATCATAAAAGATCCTGCCCCGGATCAACCGTTGATCAAGAGGACGTGTGGTGAAAGATTAGAGCACCACAAAGCTCCATATATTAGCTTCGCCTATCATGACTTGGAGTGATGAGAACCTCCATCATAGGAATCGCGGGATGCGAACTCATGATAAGATCTGGACCATCAGATCACCAAGGATTCTGGACCATTGATCTAAGCTCCATCTTGAACTTTCTCCTACCATTACTTGGAGTGACAAGAACCTCCATCACAAGAATCGTGAGATGTGAACTCACGATAAGATCTAGACCGTCAGATCACCAAGGATTCTGAACCATTGATCTCAGCTCCATCTCAGAGTTTCGCCTATCGTGACTTGGAGTGACGAGAACCTCCATCTAAGGAATAGTGAGATGTGAGATCATGATAATATCTAGATCGTCGGATCTATGGAGACTTCAACTGTTGATCAGACTCGATGAAGTTTATAAACTCGTGAAATATGAAGCACCTTTTTGGCACAGCCTGTGGTCACCACCGATGGTCACGAGAAGGGAAGGAGTCAGTTCAGATAAGCTCCATTTTGGGGTTTCAGGGATGGTGACTTGGATATTCGAGATGCCTCATCTCTAGATTCACGAAATGAAAAATCATGAAATTTCTTTATGCATAAGCACGTGGTCTCAGCCGGTGGTCACACCATTGAAGAGATGAAGAGAAGAGTACGTGCAGACAAGATCCTTTTCGGCATTTCGGGGATTGCGACTTGGAAAGTTGAGAAACTTCACAATGGAATTAACAAAAAGGTGAAATGAAAAATCATGAAAAGCACATTATGAACAAGCGCTTGGTCATAGCCATGGTCATATAAAGGAAGGAGCTAGCACAAAAAAGATATGTTTCAGAGTTTCAGAACTCCTGACATCGAGACTCAACATATCTCATCGCAAAATCTTTGAATTATGAAAGTGTGAAATGGGTAAATAACGCATGAATCCATCAGATTTAATCCAACTATGGAGGTGAAAATGAGCACGATCGGAGGGCTAATGTTGATCCTCACAGTGTAACTACTAGAAACCATTGACAGTTTCTACCAGAGGATGCGAAGAGACTTTTGTGTGATTTCTAGAGGAGCTGAAGAGTTACATGGAATCTGCCAGTGGAATGAAGATGATTCATGGAGGAAATTGACAGCTGGATGAGGGTTGGAGCTCATAACTGAAATAGAAAGGATGATCTTGACTGTAACAGAGAAGATGAAGAGTCTCAACTACCAGAGAGAAAAAGGAATCTTGGCATAACACCTAATGATGATAGACACAGGGGTTGAACTGCCAGAGAAGCTAAAGAGTCATGATGATGATCACGCAAAGAACTTGATATGTGGAGGAGATTGGCACTTTATGAGAATGCAGAGGAATGGTGAATATTACATGCACAAGATGCAAAGAAGCTACATATACACAGTATAGAGAAGAGAAGCGGTTGTTGTTGCTATTGGAGTTGTTGTGGTTGCTATTGTTGAAGGTGATTCATGCGTGAAGAAGGAGGAGAGTGCAGCAACTGAATTGAACAGAACAAGAACTGTGAAGTGAATGGATATGGTGCACAGAGCATAAAAAGTAGAAGAAAAGATAATGCAAGTCATGTGTGCAGGAAGGTAGTGATGCAGACAGAGCAACGAAATGCAACAGAACAGTGATGAGTCTAGTAAGCCACTGTTGAACATTATATCACTGCAATAAGTTTCAGTAGAAAATATTTATAATTCAAGGTGGTTGGGAGGTTCTAGGGAGGATTGGTGTCCTCAGAGATTCAAGTGGGGGCTTGAACACAGGTAGTTGGTGCTAGAGAAACCAGGGAGTCGGTGCTAGAGAAACCAGGGAGTTGGTGCTTCCTTCTAGTGGGTGCTAGAGAAAATAGAGAGTTGGTGCTCTCAACAAGTAGCAACTTGCAAAACTGAGGTTGTAGCCTCGTTATGAATTGGTGCTCATATGTATGATAATGTAAAGAATGTAACTATTACTTATCATATAAAGAAAAAGAGGTTTTTACCCTGTATGGGTTTCCTTGGGAAATATTTGTCTTTGTGTTTCTCATATATGTGACTGATGTTGAATGTGCCATTGTTTATTTCCCTCGATTATTGTGATCATCATTCAGTGTTTCTGCAAAGAGTTTAAAAGGAGCATAATTGTTTAAGCACGGTAACAACTGATTCACCCCCCCCTCTCAGTTTTCCAACAATTAGTATCAGAGTCAACCCCCTTTTATCTAAGGGTAGTGATCTAAAAATGAAGAAGGCTTGAAATCTTGAAAATATTTGCAAGTAAAATTTATGTGTTAAAAGAAAATGGATCAACTTTTCAACACATATTAATAGGATTTACTCATTCAAGACACAAATAAACAGTAGCATAATCAATGAACATAATCACATAAGCACAAAAAGTGATAAAGGAGTTCACCCCTCTCTTGGGCTACATTTCCTGGTCCAGCTTCCAATGGATCATTATTATTAAATGCTCAAAGTGCTCAAAAACATGCTTTAAAATGCTCAAATTGACCAACAAACTGCTCCAATGGATTCAAAGCGTCCAAAAACCTCATTTGGCCAAAAAATGAAGAAGTTAGGCTTCCTGGAAGTGGCCCTTTCAAGCTTGCTGTCTCTGCATCTATAAATCACACCCTTGTTCATTCAACCTAGCACACACGCAATTTAAAGCATGAAAACCTGGCACTGAACTCAACCGTGCAAATGGTGAAAACTGTAGGACGGTTATGGGTGTGCCAGCCCCTAACTGCCTAGCTCTCGGGCACATGAGGGTCATATGACCTCACATTCGTAAATAAAACTTAACCGTTTCAAACCCCCGTGCTCCCGGTTGTGGTCACATGTGGTTAGGCATATATCCACAGGATACATATTTTAAAAACCCCCGCATGCCATTTAACAAAGGGTATGGCCATATGTAAGGTGAGTGCGACCGGGGGCTAAGGCTAAGCCCAAGTCTGGACCCCCGTGCCACCACAAAGTAGTTTAAATTTAAATACATTGTATAACGTATAGCTTACAAGTAACACCATGTGGGCTAGTGGCAGCCCACACTCTACCAAAGCGTGGAGCCAAAGGGGAGGTCCAGGGTTCGACCCCCATGGACCCCATACAATTTTAACAACAACCAATAGCCAATACTAGGGTGCCACGTGGCATCCCATGACTGGGCCACGTGGCACCCAAACACTTGTCCAAACGATATCACGTGTTAGAATACCATTCACCTTCATCTACCAATCAAAAAATTCTATTTCATCACATGCCACATCATCATATGGATGTATGGCCTATTCCATGTCATCGTACGACCCTACCACGTCAACCTGTATGGACTGCACAGTCAGCGTCCTTTTTTTGCCTATTTGACGATTCGAATAGTTCGTGATATCTCTCACTCTCGACGTATTTTTTAGATGAAACAAATTGTGTTGGGTTCACAATGACAAGGCCTACACTCTCATTTGATTTGAAGCGATTCCAAGCACTTTGAATTTTTGAGAAAAATTTGATCCCCTGATCACACCTCCCCATTGAGAAGCTTTTGGACCTCCAAAAGACTATTTTCAGTCTATGTGAAGATGAGGGTATAGTTCCCTCACCCTTCCAACCTTAATCCACTTGTCTTTTCTTGGATTGGTACCTTTAAGACCAACTCGAAGATACTCCACATTTCCTTGTTTTGAAGTTTGCATTCTCCTGTCAAGGATGGTGTCTTCATGCAGTTCTGTAAGATACTCTGGGGAAAAATCATCTATAGAAGGAATCTGAACATGCTCTCCATGATCGTCAATCAACGGAGGCTCATACAATTTCAAATTCTCAACATTAACAACTGCATACATTTGCATATAAGGAGGCAAATCTAAATGAAAGGCATTGTTACCAATCTTATAGATAATCTTGAAAGGACCATATCGAATCGGTTTCAATTTTTTACCTTCTCCTTTAAGTCTCTCCTTACTGATGTAAAGCCAAACTTCATCTCCAACTTGGAAACTGTGATCAACACGATGCTTTTCATGTCTTGTCTTGTACTTGGCTTGACTCTTTTCCAACTTCTCTTGCACCACTTGATGTATTGGCTGAATTTGTTCAATGAACTTTTCTACCCTATCAATGTCATATTGACCATCGATCACAATATCTTTCCCAAAAATAAAATCTAAAGGAGATTTGGGAAAATAGCCAAAACATGCTTCAAATGGAGACGTTTGAGTCAAAGAGTTCTTAGCTCTATTGTAAGCATGTTGAATGTAGTGTAAATGCTCATCCCAAAGTTTAGGATGCTTGGTGCAATAAGCATGAAGAAGATGCACCACTATTCGATTAACCACCTCTATTTGACCATCTGTTTGTGGATGAAAAGTTGTTCTCTTTTTAAGTTTGGTGTCCATGAGTGCCCATAAACTCGACCAAAAACTTCCAACAAATCGAGAATCCCGATCAGAAATAATGGATTTAGGCAATCCAAAATGCACCCAAACATTTTGAAAGAACATTTGTGTTGTTTGTTCAACTGTAACCTACTTAGTACAAGGCATCAAAATACACATTTTTCTAAATCGATTAACCACAACATAAATATAATCATGATTTCATCTCGACATAGGCAAACCACCTACAAAATCCATGGAAATACTTTCCCAAGGTCGAGAAGGAACTAGAAGTGGAGTATACAAACCCAACTTTCTATTGCTAGGTTTACTTGTGGCACATAATGAACATCCTTGAACATATCTTGAAACACTTTCATTCATTTTAGGCCAGTAGAAGTACCTTTGCAAATTAGCCACTGTCTTGCCTACACCAAAATGACCAGCAATAAGAGAAGAATGCTCTTCTCTTATAATGTTGATTCTTTCCCCCTGTGGAATACACAACTTGCCAAGATGATACAAGAGATTATTATGCACATGGTAATCCAATTCTTCAACATGGTTAGAGTGGCACAAAGTTTCATATTCTTCTTTGAAATCAGTATCCAAAGCATATTGCTCCACATAACTTTCATGCATTATAGGAATATGCTTAAGAATAACTGAAGCACTAATAATAGGACTTGAAAGCATATCAATGACTTTGTTAAAAATGCCCTTCTTATACCTGATAACCAAATGAAACTGTTGAAGAAAACTCATCCATCTGAAGTGCCTAGCTTGTTGTATCTTTGTCTGTGATTGTAAGTATTGCAGTGGTTGATGATCAGTGTGAATAATGGTTTCTTTCCCCAACAAATAATGTTTCCATTTTTTTACAATTTGAACCAATGCATACAATTCCTTATCATAAGTACGATAGTTAATCATGGCACCATTAAAAGTCTCAGAATGAAAACAAATGGGCTTACCATACTATAGCAAAACTACTCCCATTGCATAATTGCTTGCATCTGTTTGGATTTCAAAAGGTTGTCTTAAATTTGGAAGTGCAAGAACTGGCGCTGAACTAATCTTCTCTTTCAAAGTATCAAAATACTTCTGTTGCTTGCCTCCCCATTGGAAAACTTGCTTGACACTTGTCACGGCATGTAATGGAGCTGCAATGGAAGAAAAATTAGCAATAAACTTCCTCCAATATTGGGTTGCTCCCAAAAAACTTCTTACTTTTGTCACATTGCTGGGTCTGGACCATTCCAAAATGACTTTGACCTTCGAGGGATCAATTTTTAATTCGCCTCCACCAAAAACATTCCCTAAGTAAATAAGTGAAGTTTTTCCAAATTCACATTTGGACAATTTCAAAAACAACTATTCTTTTCTCAAAACATCCAAAACTTGTTTCACATGTCTAACATGCTCTTCATGAGATTTTCTAAAGATCAAAATATCATCTAAGTAGACAATAACACAATCATCTAGAAAAGGCCTTAATACATCATTCATAACTCTCATGAAAGTAGCAGGTGCATTGCAAATTCCAAAAGGCATTACCATCTGTTAGCGATATTTCTTGTCTCGGGACAAGAAATAGGAACAAGATAGCGAAAGTCCTGAATCCCCGAGAGTCAATAGGGACCGTCCATCTGGAAAGGACGCATGGCAGGAGATCAACATTATCAGGGAGGGTCCCGATAGGGAAGCATCCATTGGAGTTGAAGCCATCGGGATATCGAAGATCCCGAGAGTGAGAGTTTTGTGCATTGCAGAATCGCGATATGCGATTTGCCAATTGTGACAAAGGTGGACCCCAGAAGAGGTCACGCGAGAAAAGGACAGGTGGCAGGTGAAATTTGGATTTGGCATATCACGAGTCCCGTGGACTTATGCTTTTTGGCATCGCAAGTGCCGAAACTCCGACGGAGGTATAGGGCTACGGTCTTATGAGGGATGGTCGTATGGACCTGAGCCTAGCCAGGAGGGTCTAAGGACAAAAGAGCACTCATCGGAGAATCAGTGATTAGGAGTTCAAAGGGTCAAGAACTCTTGACAATGGGGAACGCAAAACCCCGAAACCCGATACAGAGTCGGGGAAAAGTCATGGTGAAGTATAGGAGACCATGAGGAAAGAAGAAGAGACATGTTGACTGGGTCAGGTTTTCATCAGGGATTCCACTCGGGGATCCAAAGAGCTGCTTCGGCTCAACAATGAATGAAGGAAAGATAGGGTTTTTGAGGCCTCACCTCAATCATTAATTGCAAGGCATGGAGGGTCTGACCAACAGTCTATTCAGGAGGGTCTTGTGTACCCATTCTTCTAGAGAAGCCAGGCTCGATTTCGCGACCAGTCGGAGGAGGTCTACACACGCTAGCTCGGCATTTAAATGTCTCATCTACTCCCCTTGCTGGAGCCATGCACAGTTAATATGGCATCTATCATGGGTGCATGATCATCTTGAGTCTGCATGGGTAGACTGTCAGAAGCCATGCAGACGCAATTATTTAATGCAACGTCTTGTTTTTGCTGCTGTGGTGGTTTTTTCAGTATATGTAATCATTTTCGCCATTTTTGTAAGGATCGATGGTTGAGCAGAGCTCCCGGTTGTAAAGTTTTAATGAATCACTATTATTCTGGTTATGTATGAGCTTTGGAGACTTCTTGCCTTATGAATGCCAGTTTCTTTCATGTCTTTGTTAACACTGTGTTAGAGCAGTTCGAAATTGGAGGATCCAGTCAAGCTGTAGCTATTATAGGATGATGTTGTAATGGATCACTGTAATAGTTACAGGGCCTCTAATCGATTTCTATGATTTCTTTAACGCTGAATGACTTGTAATTGGAGGATCCAGTCAAGTCCTCTATTTAGTTTCTTGAAGCCCCAGACCAGGAGGATCCTGCATTTAGAGTTTTTCCCCTACAAACTACTATAAGCCTGTTGCCCAGAGCTGTTTGTTCATTTTCTCCTAAGTCTTCCACCTGCCCATCTTTAAATCAACCCACTGGCTGAAGTTAGGATTCCAGACCTCCTTTGTTCTTTACGTACCAGATCCAGTCCCTGAGTTAGAGTGATACCTCCTTGAGCCATTATCTCCATTTGATCATCCTTTATAAACAAATCGTGACATAAAACTGATGGGTGTCGGGCTTTGCTCCTGCAAGCAATCCAGGAGTGACTTCCGACGCTAACACCATCCATTCAAAAAAACCTTGCTTAGTTTTAAAAGTTGTCGTCCATGTGTCTCCCTCGGAAATCCTAATTTGATGATATCCACTTCTCAAATCTAACTTAGTAAAATATTTAGCATCTTTTAATTGATCAAGCAAATCATCAATTCTAGGAAGAGGATAATGATTCTTAACTGTAATTTTGTTCAAACCCCTGAAATCAACACACATACACCACGTACCATCTTTCTTTGACACTAACGCAATTGGAGATCCACATGGCGATGAGCTTGGTACAATAACCCCTTTGTTGAGCAACTCTTGGATTTGTTTTTTAATCTCAGCATTTTCCATAATTGACATTCTATACATACCAATGTTTGGAAGAGGACTATCTTGCTGCAATTGAATTTCATGTTGGAATCCTCTTTTCGGAGGTAATCCCTTAGGTTCTTTAAACATTTCATCATACTGATTAACAACTTCAAATAGATCAGATTTCAATTTTGTATCACAACCTTGAAATGCCTCGTTTTCAACATCATCTTTAGGTTTGATCATTAAGAGAACAAAATTCTTACTAGCATTGACTAATCTCTTCATTTGTCCCGCATTTATAAGTGATAAATTCATCTTCTTTGTATGGGCTCTAACAATGTACTCTACTCCATCTTTAAACAAATGATATTTATTCTCATGATGATGAAAAATAGCTTTCCTATCGTACAAATACGGGCTTCCCAACACAATACCGCAGATATCCAATAGAATAACATCAAGTTTTACCTCATCAATGAAACTTGCAGTGATAGCAAACCTAAGTTTACACCTTCTTGTTACTTGTAACTTAGCATTATCACATATCCAACCAAGAGGGTATGGCTTAGGATGTGGAATTGTTTCCAACTTTAATTTCTTAATAGTTTCTTCAGAAATAAGGTTTGCTTGAGATCCAGTATCAAATAGAGTATATATCATAGTATTCTTTGAAACAACCCTTATGTGAAAAAGTTCAATTCTCTCTTTCTCTTGTTGAGTTACATTGATATTACTTGAAGAACTAGTACTTGCATTAGAACCATTACCTTGATAACCCATAGCTGCGATCTTCGTTTCATCACCCGAATCAGAACCTAAATCATGTTGAACAGTTGCAATAGTCTTTGACTTCCCTTTGTTGTTGTTGCCAAACTTTTTGGGTCTTCTTTGAGGATGAAGTTTCCAACAATGGTCTTCATCATGGCCATCTTTTGAACAATGTTTGCATGTGAATTTTTCTCCCTCTTTCTTAACAACAACATTCTTTCTGCCATTTCCCTTGAAATTATTCTTTCCTTTGTCTCCATGGATGAAAGTCTTCTTGTTACCCTCATGAGTGTCATTCTTTCCTCTTGCTTCCAAATGAGTAGCTTGAACACAAACTTCATCTAGATTTGAAGGATTAAACATGAATATAGTATGCCTCAAATAACTATGTAAAGCTCCAATGTATTTGAGTAAATTTTCTTGAGAGGACAAATCTACTCCCAAAACCAAAGCTCTTCTCCTAAATTCTTGAGTAAAGCTTTCCACACTCTGTCCTTTAGCTTGTCTAAAATTTTTCCATTCCATAGTATCCTTTTGCTTATATGCCAATGTATAAAATTGTTTTTTAATTGCAATAATAAAATCATTCCAAGAAATTAAAATTTTACCATGCTTTTTCATGTCCTCCTGAGTCTTGGATTCCCACCAAATGAGTGTTGCACTATCCAATCTTAAAGAACAAAGCTGAATTTTGGTTTCATCATCTTGAATTTCTTGTATTCTACAATATACCTCAATCTGACATATCCAATTATCTAACTTCTCAGTATTAAATTCTCCATTGTATATTGGCAATTCAAATTTTATATCAAGATTTAATGAAGGAATTTGCGAAGGAGTTTTGCCATGTCCCTTTGGAGAATTCGGAAGAGGTCTTGAACTGGTAGAAGAAGAAGAAGAAGAAGAAGAAGAAGAAGATGGAGGAGAGGGTGGTGGAGAAGCACCATTCCCTCCATTTCTGTTTGGAGTTTTGTCACCACTGTTTCCCTTATGCTTTGAAGGTTTGGAGCCTTAACCTTGCAACAATGTATTCCTTTCCATCAAGATCTTCATCATCTCTCTCATCTCCATGACAACCTTTCTGAGATCTTCATCTTTTGCAGGAACACGTTCATGACTTTCTTCATGAGCCATACTTGGTGAATGCCTCCTTGAAACTTGCGGTGATTATATATTCTTCCTCCTTGAAGGATGTGAACTTGGCTCCACAAGTTGACCTTCTCCTCTTGTGAGTTTCAACCTTGTGAGCATCAGAAAACAAAACACTTGCAAACAATCAAGTCTTCAAAAACCAGCTATTTGATACCAACTTGATCTAAAAATGAAGAAGACTTGAAATATTGAAAATATTTTCAAGTAAAATTTATGTGTTAAAAGCAAATGGATCAACTTTGCAACACATATTAATAGGATTTACTCATTTAAGACACAAATAAACAACAACATAATCAATGAACATAATCACATAAACACAACAAGTGATAAAGGAGTTCACCCCTCTCTTGGGCTACATCTCCTAGTCCAACTTCCAATGGATCATTATTATTAAATTCTAAAAGTGCTCAAAAAAGTGCTTTACAATGTTCAAATTGACCAACAAACTACTCCAATGGTTTCAGAGCATCCAAAAACCCCTAGTTGAGCTTTTTCGGCACCTCGTTTGGCCAAAAAATGAAGAAGTTAGGATTCCTGGAAGTCCCCCCTTCAAGCTTGTTGTCTCTGCATCTACAAATCACACCCTTGTTCATTCAACCTATCACACACGCAATTTAAAATGTGAAAACCCGACATCGAATGCAATAGTGCAAACAGTGCGAACGGTAGGATGGTTATGTGTGCACCAACCCCTAACTGCATAGCTCTCGGGCACATGAGGGTCATATGACCTCGCGCTCATAAATAAAACTTAACCGTTTCAAACCCCCATGCTCCTGATTGTGGTCACATGTGGTTAGGAATATATCCACAGGCTACATATTTTAAAAACCCCTGCATGCCATTTAACAAAGGGTATGGCGTTATGTAAGGTGAGTGTGACTGGGGGCTAAGGCTAAGCCCCATCCCGGACCCCTGTGCCACCACAAAGTAGTTTAAATTTAAATACATTGTATAACGTATAGCTTACAAGTAACACTATGTGGGCTAGTGGTATCCCACACTCTACCAAAGCACAGAGCCAAAGGGGAGGTCTGGGTTTCGACCCCCATGGACCCCATACAATTTTAACAACAACCAATAGCCAATACTGGGGTGCCATGTGGCAGCCCATGACTGGGCCACATGGAACCCAAACACTTGTCCAAATGATGCCATGTGTCAGAATACCATTTTCCTTCATCTACCAATCAAAAACTACCACATCAGAATACGGACATATGGCCTCTACCATGTCATCATACGACCCTACCACATCAGCCTGTACAGACTGCACAGTCAGCGTCCTTTTTTTGCCTGTTTGACGATTCGAACAGATCGTGATATCTCTCACTCCCGATGTCTATTTAAGATGAAACAAGTTTCGTTGGATCTTATTTGATTTGAAGCGATTATGAGCACTTTGAATTTTTGAGCAAAATTTGATCCCCTGATCAAGTAGATCCTAGAGCTTAAACATGACAAGCCATGAAGGGACTTTAGTCACTAGGCCTCTATTTGATGGAATGAATTTTTCCTTTTGGAAGGTTAGAATGAGAACATACCTAATGGCCTTGGGAGCTTATGTCTGGGATGTAGTAGAGACTGGATACATAAAGCCTGTTGTGCTAGCTTCCAAGGATGATAAGATAGAATTTAGCTTTAATTCTAAGGGAATGGATGCTATCTTGAATGGACTTGTAGAAGCTAAGTTTGTGAAGGTGATGCATCTTCAAACTGATAAGGAAATGTGGGACAAACTCATTAACAGTTACAAAGGTAATGAGATGGTGAAAGATGCCAAGCATCAGACCTATAGAGTACAGTTTGAAAAGCTACATATGAAAGAAGATGAAACCATTGGGAAGTATTTTCTAAGAGTTGAATAACTAGTAAATGCAATGAAATCACTTGGTGAAAAAATTGAGGAACCCGCTTTAGTTCAGAAAATTTTGAGATCTCTGCCAGATAGGTTCAACCCAAAGGTCTCAGCTATAGAAGAACTTAATGATATAAAGACTTTGTATTTTGATCAACTTCTAGGAACGTTGACTGCATATGAAATGAGGATAGTTATAGATAAAACCACCTCTATAGAAGCATCATTTAAAGCAGATAAGAATGAGGATTGTGAGCCTGATGAAATTGAAGAAAAATTAGTGAGAATATTAAAGAAAGGATCAGGCAAGTACCAAGGTAAGCTTCCCTTCAAATGTTTCAACTATGGTAAGATAGGTCATTTTGAAAATAAATGTCCACACAAAAAACATGATCAAAACTCTAAAGATGAAGAGAAGCACAAATCAAGAAGATTTGATAAGAAGAAGAGTTTATGTGTAAATGATGATGACTCCTCAAAAGACACTGATAGTGACTCTTCCTATGAAGATAAGGTAAATGAATTCATGATGATGGCCAAAGAGGATTATGATAATGAAAGAACAGGCAGTGATGAGAATGATGAAGAAGTTGTGGTTGATATGGAAGGAGAACTGATCAGTGCACTAGAAGAGATTGATAGACTTAGAATTAAGAACAAAAAGCAAAAACAATTGATGATACAGTTTGAGAAAGACAGTAAACAGCCCAATGAAGACTTTTCCCTGCTAAAAGTGGAATTAGAAGAGGAAAAGAAAATCCAGGATATTCTAAAACATCAGCTATTAGAAAAGAGGGTAAGATCTGAAGCCCTGGAAGAAGAAGAAGTGAAAACTAGGAAAGAGATGGAGAAGTTTCAAGCCTTGTATCATCAGAATCTATCAAGTATCAAAGCCTCAGAAGCATTAGCCACCATTTTGAATCAGCAAAGGAATCCAAAGCTGAAAATAGGTTTGGGTTATGAAGAAGAATCAAGTAGTTGTTATCCAAGAAACAAAGAACCCATCAAGTTTGTCGAAGCTATTGTCCATGTCAAATCTAAAACCAATGACAACAACAAACCTAGAAAAACAAAGGAAGACAATCAGCCACCCAGGACAAGTAAAGAAAAAGGTGCCAGGATTGAATCTGTAGAACAAAGAAATAATGGACTCCCTACTCAAAGACATCATCATGGAAGAAATCAATTTTCTCAAAGAAGACAACCACTTTCCAGGTACAAAGAATTTTTCTATGGATATTGTTTCTACTATTCTAGCTTTGGTCACAAAGCTGTAAATTGTTCCTTAAGACTTAGACATTAGCAATTAAGATTTCAAAGGAATAAATATCTTCCACAACAAATAATGATACAACCAAGTAACAAACCATCACAGATTGTAAATTGCCAAATTAAGTCTAGAGACATGCAACTGAGGAGGTCAAGAAATAATAAACAGTCAATGAGTAGACAACGCTGCAACAATAACTTTGACCTGTTGAACAATGAGATTGAATGCTATAATTGTCACAACTTTGGCCACAAAGTTTCAAACTGCCATCTGAATAATTACAAAGTAGATCCAAGGATAAAGTTCTTAGATAGAAAGGCCAGCACATGGAAAATAAAAAATAGTGAAAAATGTGGCCAAGCACTTTCAACTCAAAAACAAAAGGCCTCTGTGAATATAAATAGTGGATGTTCCAAGCATGTGACTGAAGACAAGGATAAGCTATTGTCCATAAGTAAAAGAAAAATAGGAAATTTGATCCTTGAAAATGATGAACCAAGAAAAATCAAGGATAGAGGGATGATGAGTTTGAGTAATGACAAAGGATATTCCCAATACATTCTACTTATGGATGATTTGAAACATAATTTTCTCAGTACAAGTCAAAAATGTGACAGAGGTAGTGAAGAGGTGTTCACGTCCAAAAAATGTAAGGTGAACATAAACTCGAGACAAGTGGTGAATAAAGGCATAAGGAAAATTAATGATGTTGAAATTGAATCCTCCCATGCAAGTAAAGAACAAGATTTAGATACAATAAAAGCATGTTCAGTTAGCATTTGCCCCATGGATGAAGTAGGAGAAGAACCATGTCATAAGCTGGAAGCAGAAGTCTTGAAGGTTGAGAAGGAAAACACCCAAAGAAAGTTCTTAAACAAGTCCATGACCCTGGATAAGATATTGGATAGCCAAAGATCACCAAATGAAAAATTTGGTATTGGACTCAACAAGGTAGAAATCAGTGCTCCTAAGAAACCTGATACAGGTCCTTCATTTGTGAGAAAGAAAAACAGGTATGAGAGTGGGTGTAGTAGTTTTCTCTTGTGATTGAATATGGAAATAAAATCCCTGGATTGAATGCATCATGGAAGAAAAATGAAATTGCAGTAATAGAGATCGATGATATCCAATGGGGAGATCCAAGGGCTATATAAAAAGTACAAGCTACAATTGCACAGTGTTCACGTAGAAAAACGACATCCACAACAACAACATTCTGATGTACAAAATGATATACATGACATTCTGTAGAGATAACAAAAAATAGACCTTGTTAAGGAAAGTTAACCTTTAGGACTAAAAAGTGAAAAGAGTTAGAAGCAGAGAGATAACAGTGACAGGGGGAGTCATCCCCTCATGAGAAGAAAAGGTTGATGAAGGAGTCCGAGTAAGAGAGGTGAGAAATTTTTTGTATTCTACAGAGGATATAGTAGAAGCTGAGGATGAACAGGTCCAAGAATTAGAAAAAGAAGACTCTGGTTTGGATACAAGCATATGCATGCCTCAAATAAAAGAGTCCTTCCTGTTAAGGGGAGTTTGTGTTGGTCTTAATATCTGATACCTCCTAAAATTACTACCACAGCTTAGGGGTAGCATGTTCTCTTTGACATTGATGTCAAAGGGGGAGAAAAGAATCCAGGTGTCTTTGTTGCCATCAATGCCAAAGGGGGAGATTGTTGGCAAATGTTTAATAGGCAGCGTATTATTGTCATTGATGGAAAGTATAGCAATGAAGATGGCATGAGTACAGGAAGAATGTAATAGATGGGCATCAGAAGTATTTTAGGAAGACACTGCATAGAAATCTCTATAAGTTCAGAAAAGATAGTGCAGAGGATTGTTGGCAGGTTTAACGGGCAAAGTGAGCTTGTCATTGATGGTAGGATCAGAGTGTGCATTGATGGAAAAACAGGAACAAAGTAAGCTCAGGAGGGATTAGCGCAGAGTCACATGCAGTGCATAGGCGTGCACCAGGGATGAGGTTAACTCATTTCCAAAGCTCAAGAGAGATAATATAGTCAGAATCTCAGGTAGATCAAAGGTCAAGGCCTTTGACACTTAGAAATTCCTCTAATTAAGGAGAATGCATAAGCTCGGGTAGAGAAGCGACATTAATCATTGGATCCCATTCAAAATTATCGATGATCATCATATTTGAATCCAGATAGGAGGAGCACAAATATGGGGGATAGATCTCTAGCATGAGATCCAAGTGCAGGGTCCGACCATCATTGGATTAGGGAGAACTTGCACGTTCATTAAAGTGCAAGAAGTGCCAAAATCACAAAGCAGTGAAATCGTGAAGGTGGACAAAATCGCAAAGTGGTGAAATCGTGAGAATATCTGGGTTGTAGGATCTGGGGCATCTATGAAGGCTCAATAGCCATTATATATTGTGAAGCTACAAGGAGGATAAGTCCAAGAGTCATCCAAATCTCCAAAAATGTGATGGAATCCTGACCGTCCATCGACAATCGTGGACCATTGATCAAGAGGACATGTGGCAAAAGATTAGAGAACCACAAAGCTCCATCTTGAAGCTTTGCCTATCACAACATGGAGTGATGAGAACCTCCATCACAAGAATCATGAGATGCAAACTCACGATAAGATCTGGACCGTCAGATCACCAAGGATTCTAGACCATTGATCTAAGCTCCATCTCAGAGTTTTGCCTATTGCGACTTGGAGTGATGAGAACCTCCATCATAGGAATCGCGAAATGTGAACTCATGATAAGATCTGGACTATCAGATCACCAAGGATTCTAGACCGTTGATCTAAGCTCCATCTCAAAGTTTTTCCTATCGCAACCTAGAGTGACAAGAACCTCCATCTAAGGAACAGTGAGATGCGAGATCACAATAATATCTATACCATTGGATCTATGGAGAATTCAATGATCGATCAGACTTGATGAAGTTTATAAACTCACGAAATATGAAGCACGTTTTTGGCACAGCCTGTGGTCACTGCCGGTGGTCACGAGAAGAGAAGAAGTCAGTTCAGATAATCTCAATTTTGGGGTTTTGGGGATCACGACTTGGAGAGTCAAGATGCCTCATATCTAGATTCATGAAATGAAAAATCGTGAGTGTGCATGGTCTTAGCCAGTGCTCACACCATCGAAGAGATGAAGAGAAGAGTACGTGCATACAAGATTCTTTTCGGTGTTTCAGGGATCGTGACTTGGAAAGTCGAGAAACTTCACAACAGAATTAACAAAAAGGAAAAATGTGAAATTGTGAAAAGCATGTTATGAACAAGTTCTTGGTCATATCCATGGTCATATAAAGGAAGGAGCTAGCATAGAAAAGATCTGTTTCAGAGTTTCGAAACTCGTGACATGGAGACTCAAGATGTCTCATCGCAGAAACTTCGAATTGCGAAAGTGCGAAATGGGTAAATAACGCAAGAACCCATCAGATTTAATCCAATGATGGAGGTGAACATGATCATGATCGAAGGGATAATGTTGATTCTCATAGTGTAACTTCTAGAAACCATTGATGGTTTCTACCAGAGGATGCGAAGCGACTTCTGTGTGATTTCCAGAGGAGCTGAAGAGTTACATGGAATCTTCCAGTGGAATGAAGATGATTCATGTAGGAAATTGACAACTGGATGAGGATTAGAGCTTGTAACTGAAAAAATAAAGGATGAGCTCAATTGTAATAGAGAATATGAAGAGTCTCAACTTCTAGAGAGAAAAAGGAATCTCGACATAACACCTAGTGATGATAGACATAGGGGTTGAACTTCCATAGAAGCTGAAGAGTCATGATGATGATCATGCAAAGCACTTGATATGTGGAGGAGATTGGTGTGGTATGAGAATGCAGAGGAATGGAAATAATTGCATGCACAATATGCAAAGAAGCTACATATACACAGTACAGAGAAGAGAAGCGGTTGTTGTTGCTGTGGTTGTTGTTGTTGAAGGTGATTCATGTGTGAAGAAGGAGGAGAGTGCAGTAACTGAATTGAATAGAACAAGAACTATGAAGTGAATGGAGATGGCGCAAAGAGCATAAAAATAAGAAGAATAGATAGCGCAATTAATGTGTGTAGGAAGGTAGTGAGGCAGACAAAGCAACGAAATGCAGCAGAATAATGATGAGTCTGGTAAGCCACTGTTGAATATTATATCACTGTAATAAGTTTCAGTAGCAAAGATTCATAATTCAAGGTGGTTGGGAGGTGCTAGGGAGGACTGGTGTCCTTAGAGGTTCAAGTGGGGGCTTGAACACAGGGAGTTGGTGCTTCCTTCTAGCTGGTGCTAGAGAAACCAGGGATTTGGTGCTTCCTTCTAGTGGGTACTAGAGAAAACAGAGAGTTGGTGCTCTCAGCAAGTAGCAGCTTGCAAAACTGAGGTTGTATCCTCATTATGAATTGGTTCTCATATGTATGATAATGTAAAGAATGTAACTATTACTTATCATATAAAGAAAAATAGGTTTTTACCCTATATGGGTTTCCTCGAGAAATATTTGTCTTTGTGTTTCTCATATATGTGACTGATGTTGAATGTGCCATTGTTTATTTCCCTGCATTATTGTGATCATCATTCAGTGTTTCTGCAAAGATTTTAAAAGAAGAATAATTGTTTAAGCACAATAACAATTGATTCACCCCCCCTCTTAGTTTTCCAACAGAGGAGACAAAGTGAAATATTGAGAGATAGAGAGGGGGTGGAGAGAGACAGGGGGGCTTGGAAAGAGGGAGGGGGGGTG
>ML806631.1:396046-409898 GCA_009831015.1 Picea engelmannii
GGGAGAGAGAGGGAGGGGGGAGGGAGAGAGGGAGAGAGAGAGATACAGGGGTGGGAGAGAGAGAGAGAGTTGGGTGGGAGAGAGAGAGAGAGTTGGGTGGGAGAGAGAGAGAGAGGAGAGGGAAGAGAGAGAAAGGGGGGGTGTTGCACCCTTTTCGTCACCTTGGCGAGCAAATAAGAGGTTCTTACATGCCCAGTTGGGTCTTATTGAGCATGCCAGTTGTAGAGGAAGGAGTTAGAGAAATAAAAATAAAACTATAAGAAAGAATTAAACTAATACAAACTAAAATCATAAGCATATGGATATAGAGATAAAAAACACAAAAAGACCCATATCACCAATGTTTTTAGGCTGATCTATTGATGAAATCAAAGCACCAAGAAGAAAGGGGACTATGAGTCCCTTCTTCCTCCAAGGGAAGGCTCTTGGACCCTCACAAGCTTGCTCTCCTTACAACAAGAAAAATGAAAATGGTGATGAAAGAACTCCTTGCAAATCCACTCAATGGAGAGGTGGATTGCTCAATGAAATGGTGCGAAAGTGCTTTTGTCAAGGATGGAGTCCTTAAAACAATATAGGTAGCATAACATTACATGAAATTCCTTCAGAAAATGAGGTGCATTCATGGCTTTTTATAGCATTGTATTGGGTTATTGTGTAACTCCTTTGTAGTGTGAAAAGAGGCTCTTTAGGGAATTATTAGGTCTTTGACCAGCCCACCATTCGGATTCAGCTCATATTTGAGGGTCAAATCAGCTTGGGAGATGATCCATAAGTGGTTGGGAGGCCGACCACTTCAATAAATGTGTCATTTAGTAGGTGCGTGGCTTTTTTCACTAATAGCCATGCATCATGCGCGTATGTGCACACAATACATTCCTATTCCGCTCATGTGCGCGCGTGCCCAACTTCTGTAAAGTGCTCTTCAATTTTTCACTATTTTGTATAGTTTTTTCCCTTTTTGAATGATGTGAGATTAATTCATTGGCCATGAATGACTTCATTACTATTTGACGATGCTGAGTTCTTGTAACCATTGTGCTGACGAAATTTTAGTGATAACAGATGCCCCCTAATGGATGAGTTTAGGTGCATACGTATAGCCGAAATCCATCAATGTTTCTTCTACTGAGAATGTTGTTGTAAGATAGAGCAATAGTGGGATCGTTCAGAGAAATCCATTTGGAGGAGAAAGGAACTGTTAGAACCCGCCCTTCCATAAGGTGCGTAAAATATACAACTGTGTACAAATGAGGCGGGCATGCCCCATGCTCGTGTTATGTAACCCTGGAAAAATATGACTGAAGTGTTGGTGTAGAAAATTGCAACGCCCTCAAGGGCAGAAATGATAAAGGCAGAAGACAATTCTACAAAGGAACATACTCTGAATAATAGGCAATGATCGCGGAAATAAGTATTGGCAATGATGTGGGCATTGATGACCCTACCAAGTTCATAGGTCTTCAACAAATGATAGAAATAACTGCAATAGTCGCAAAGTAAGACCCACCATAACATGAGAAAGTGTTGGCGTTGAATGTTATGGGGGCCAACGACAACAGGGAGAAATGGTGTTTCACCCTGTGCCATCCGAGAACTCTCATTAAATGGAGAATGAGAATCAAGATACTGTCGCCCTTATGGAAAAATTGGGTTGATGTCGACAAAAAGGGAACGCGACTCCCAGAAGCAAAGGACTTCATGGAATCTACTGAGGTAAGGAAGTGGCAGAGGTACATGAACGAAGTCAAAAAGTGAGAAGACTCAAGACTGCCCTTGGTTGGAGGATGTATGATATAAAAAGTGGCTACAACTGTGTAACGAGGTCGAGTGTTAACGGGACGACAAGACCAGGGATGAGTTCTGCCAGAGGTGGGACAAAGTGAACAACTGCAGAGGGTAGAGGTAAGTGGCCTGTGGGGTACTCTGAATATGTGGACGATGCCGTCCAGGGTAGATGAGGAGTGATGCTCCAACCAAGGGTGACATGGGTTGCGTTTGGCCAAAAAGGAGGGAAGCAGGTCGCCAATGGTGACGACAAAAAGGATAATGAAATGGTTGAAAATAAAGGTGTATGTACAATAAATAACTAATAATTTTGGGGAGAAATGTACAAATACAAAAATGGGTGCCCCAGTGTGAAATGAGTGCCCCAGGGAGGGCAGAATTTTCTTGGAAAACTGATGAAGGGTGGGGGCCCCATTGGTGAGTTTCTGTATGAGGTAGGTGAAATGAATATAGGTTCACAGATGGGAAAACTGATTGTGGATGAAATGAAGGGTTCATGATCCTGCAGAGGTGCAAGTAAAAAAAATAGAACCGTAAAGAGATGATCTGGGAGTCCATATGGAAAGCTAACAAAATGAGGAGAAGAAGTATGTGGTTGATTTGCAACATGATGAAAGACTATTAGGACTCCCATCCCTAAAGGGTAATGAAGAACAACATGAGTGTCAAAATGTGGCAAAAGGGTGCTATGAATGGGACAACTCATGTGGGTTAGAATGCTACCGAGTAATAGTACCGATGATACAAATGGAGGCGTGGGTACTACAGATCCAGGAATGGAGATCCTAGAGGTAAACATCAGAGGGAGTGACTGGAAATGAAAGTGCGAGACAGTGGGAAAGACTACATGCCAGTGCTGAGTATATACCTGAAGGGATGATGCCGAGGGATGAGGAGCAAGTACCTACACATATGAGAAACAAATACCCAAAGTGAACAATATCTGAAGAGAATCAAAGACATAAGCATGTATTAGATAAATGTGACAATGCGCATGTGTACCTGACCATGATATGAAAAAAGGCATCCTAGGGGCTCAGGATGAAAAGTGACCTAGGGACAGCTGTGATGTAGGTGGAGGGATGCTGATCCTGTGGCTAAAGACGGTTTGAAAAATGGACACCTTGGGCTCCCGGAATGGTGAGTGGAAGTTTTGGCAAAAGGCTTGCAGGTATTTGCAAAAGAGGCACAGATCGTGTACATGGTAAACATTGTTGAGCTGGAGAACGACTAGTTGAGAGTCGAGTAAGATGCTAAGGTGACAAATATGATGACGCTGGGCATTGGCCAGGAGGCCAATGACCACAGTGTATTCAGCTTGGTTGTTGGTTGCTGGTCCCAAACATATGCCGCTTGAATGGAGCATTTCATGTGAGGGGGTGTAGACAGCCCAAGCAGTCGAAGCAAGATTTTGCGTCCAACGGTTGGCACCATCGGCATAACCAATGTAGTAGGCTGGTGGAGGAAGCATATGTCAATAGCACAAAGGATATTTTATATGAGAGGGGAGGAGAAAAAAGATTAACAACACTAGAAAAGAAATAACCTAAAGTAGAATGACTACTTTTAAGCATAAAATTTCTTGAGATACAACCCATTGACGGGTTCTTTAAGAGAGAGGCCTTCGGGAGAGGCTAGGATATATGCGCCTTTGGTGAGGCAATGTTGGATAATGTAAGGGCCATGCCAAAGGGATTTGAATTTTCCGTGGCTAAAGGTATCATGAGCAATATCATAAGCTTGGACAAGGTCTCCTTCGTGGAATGATCGAAGGTTGATATGGCGATCAAAGGTAGCCTTGGATCATTTTTTAGCTTCCTTGTTGTTCTATAAGGAAGATCGACGATCTTCATCCAGAGACTCCAAGTTCAGCAAGCGCTGCTCCATTGGAGTAGTGTCAGGTAATAGCTCAATTGCAGTGTGTAAGGTGGGAATTTTACACTCGATAGGAAGAGTTTCCTCGACCCCATGGACTAAATGGAATGGTGTGAAACCAGTAGCGGTATTCACTGTCGTTTGATATGCCCATAGTGCAGAAAATAACAGATGATGCCAATTGGTTTTATGTTTATTAACTATGCGTTGTAACATGGTCTTGAGGACTTTGTTAACTGCCTCGACCTGTCCATTTGACTGAGGGTAATAAGGTGAGGCAAAATCGTGAGAGAAGCCTAACCGAGATGAGAGTTCAATGAAGATCTCATTCTCGAAGTGTTTCCCATGGTCGGAAATGAGTTAGAGTGGTACACCAAAACGGGATATGACGTGGTTAAAGAAAAGCGTGTTGCAGTGTCAACGATGTTGTTGAAAGTGGGAATAGCTTCGGCCCATTTGGTGAAGTAATCGACAATGACAACAATGTATTTGTGACCATTGATGGAGGGGGGATTACAAGTTATAAAGTTGATGCCCCATTTACAAAAAGGGCTGGCAGTAATGACAGAGTGAAGAAGGGCGGGGGGAGCTCGGGCTTTGTTGGCATAGAGCTGACATTGCTCACATCGTTTCATGGCATGAATGCAATCATGAAACAAGGTAGGCCAAAAGTAACCTACTCGGATAATCTTTTGAGTAGTGGATATTCCCGAAATATGGTCCCCACATGCACCACTGATATTCCTGAAATATTCCCGAAATATGGTCCCCACATGCACCACATGCCTCGTCAATAGTTAGGCAACAATGAAGAATGGTGTCAATGCCCCGCCGGTATAGGATGTCTTCGATGAGGAGATAGTGGGAGGCCTGATGGCAAATACGTCGTCGGTCATCTCGTGAAAGGTGGTTACCGAACTTTTGAGTTCGGAGGTAGACGAGGAGGTTGTCGTACCAAGGATCATCCGAAGTGATATAAAAGAGATGTTCATCGGGAAAGTCAGTATTGACGGGGGCACTGGTGGTGTCAGAGGGGAGGGCCTTCTTACTCTTAGGTGTTGAGAACTTGAGGTCATACTCTTGAAGGATAATGATCCATCGAGTGAACTTGCCATTAAATTATCGACGACTGAGCAACTATTGCATAGGGTTGGAATCTGCGACGACCTTTGTGGTGCGAAGTAGAATGTAATGGCGTAGTTTCTGGACTGCGAGGACAACTGCAAGAGCAAGTTTCTCTTCGTGTTTATACTTCAAGGGTGGTCCTGAGAGGTTCTTACTAACGTAGTAAATGACGTGCTCATGATTATCATCTATGAGCTAGATGAGGACGTCAGCTACTGATACAGATGATGCTGATATGTAGAGGATGTAGTCGCGATTATAGTCAGGTGCACTAATTAAAGGTGCATTTGAAAGTGTTGTTTTAAGATCGTCAAATGACTATTGGGCATAGTCATCCCAGTGAAAAGGGATGTCGTGATGTAGTAAGTGGAGGAAACTGTGTGCGCATATGGCGTAATCAAGAACAAAGTGTCTAAGAAAGTTAGCTTTTCCCTGTAGACTCTGAAGTTGTTGTAAATTCCGAGGAGGTGGAATTTCGGTGATAGATTTGACTTTGAGGGGGTCCACAGTAATACCTCTTTGGAAAATGATAAAACCAAGGAGGCACCCTATGGTGACACAAAACACACACTTGAGAGGATTCAAGCAGATGTTGTACTGGTGACACTGTTGAAAGATGATTCGTAAATCATCGAGATGCTGGGTGCGTTTCTTGGATCGAACTGTGAGGTCATCCAAGTAGGCGAGGATGATTGCAGCCGGATCATGAAAGATGTATGTCATCACCCGCTAGAAAGGTGTGCTGACGTTTTTTAAGCCAAAAGGCATGACACGATATGAAAAAGTACCCCACGGGGTAATGAATGTGGTTTTATACTGATCGGCTGGGTGAATTTGAATTTGGTTATAGCCAGAGAATCCGTCCATAAAGGAGAGAGCGTCATGGCCGGTGCAGTGGTCGATAATTTGATCGATGAAAGGTGTTGGAAAGTTGTCTTTTGGACATGCGTTATTGAGATCGTGAAAGTCAGTAGAAATGTGGATAGTGCCCTATTTTTTGTCGACGGGTACAGGGTTGGAAACCCATGAAGTATAAGTGATGGGGTAAATAAACCCGGCTGTACGTAATTTGTCAATTTCGGCTTTGATAGCCGCAGCTTTAGATGGGTGTAGCGGTCGCTGTTTCTGGAAAACTGGTGTGATGTCAGGCTAGGTTTCGATGCGATGCTTGACAATAGAGGGATTGAGGCCAAGCATTTTTGTGTATGACCAGGTGAAAATATCCCTATATTCCTGGAAGAGGGCTTTATATGTGGTGATTTACTGAGGAGTGCAAGCAGCTCCAATGATAATTTCTTTGACGATGCCATTTTTGATGGAAATGTCAATTTTGATGGTGGGGGAAATGTTGGCCATATTACCTTCTTCAAAAGCATCAGGGGTAGGAATGGCATTATTGAACCAATCTATAGGCCTGGAGGGGATAGAATATTTGGTTTCGACCGCATAAATGGGGTTTAGGTTAGGAGGCATGAGGGCTTCTTGTGGAGAGAAGAGTGCACGGTGATGTAGTGTGTCCCAGGGAGAATCCGGGTGGTTGAGATCTTCTAGTATTTCCTCATCACATTGGAAACAATGGGAATACAAGGGGTCATGAGGAGTGATCTCTGTGATAGTTTGGTTGCCCCCTGATGGAGAAGCAGAGGGAGCAATGCGGGGAGAGGGTGAGGGTTCACTCGACATAAACCATATGTTGAAGTACTGAGGTGTACCCATGGTGGTTGGGTGGAGAGTGTTTGTAGGGAAATGAACAGGAAGGTTGGGGGGGTTGTGGGGTAAATCTTTAGAAATTTCATCTAAGAACCATGGAGGCATTGGGAGTGCCTCAGGCTCAGGAGAAATGACATGAAGATCCTCGAGTGACGAGGTAATGTCAATGATTTCTTCTATGGGTTGGTGAAGCAGGGCTAATTAACATTGCCTATATTCAAGTATCATAGGAAACTAGTATGTAAAATGAGCTAATGAATTGAAGAGAGAGCAAGGACACCTCATGCGTTCATTGACGGAAGTGGTGACATAGCGGATGTCAGTGATATTTGTTGGAGAGGACGTAGCAGGGTGTGGGTTGTTCTGGAAATTTTGGCGTACGGCGGCTAACGTCTGTCGAAAGCATGGTAGTGCTGGGCAATGATGGGTATAATGGATGTACTCGGAACAGATAGCACAAGAATATTTGGTCCTCAACCCTTTACTGCTGGGAGGGTTGGTGGTAGTAGTGGGACTAGCAGTAATGACGGGTGTTGTGGGAGTTTGATTGGGGGGAATCAAATTCCGTAATTCAAGTAGTGATGGACAATTGTTGGTTTGGTGGCCCTCTTTGTCACATAGTGCGCAAGGTGGTGGGATGCATGGAGGAAGTGGAGCGGTGGGCTCCTTCTTCTTCCTCTTACCCCCAACTGTAGCAAGGGGGTTAGTGAGTATGGGGGTAGTTGGGGTAAGGACAAGAATTATCATGGGGATTCCTTCCTGTGGGGGAAGGGATGGTCGAGGGACCATCTATGGTGGGTGTAAGTACCAAACTAGGATTTTTAACACCATATTGGGTAGTGTGAGTGTGGTGGCTACCTGAAAAGATTTGATACTTGGTGGAGGGTAAAAGAAGGGAATTTGAGTGAGGGGTTGGGGAACTGTCTCCCAAACGGGACTATGCCCCTGAGGGCATGTGGATTCATGGACTGGTGGGGTCAATGAGTGCACAGGAGGCTTCGGTGGGAGTGGTTCCATGACTATTGAGACGTCAGGAATGACTAAAGCCTCTTGAGGAGGATTAGCATCCTCTGTGTGAGTTCCGTTAGATGAGATGGCGCATACTTGATTAGCAGGATGAAGGAGTGGTGGTGCTCCATGGTATGTTCCTAACAAGGATGGATCTTTAAAAATCCCAGGACCCATCTCGATGAGTGGATATGCATCTTGGTTGGTGTGGATGAGAGGAAGAATGTTATTGATATTGGCAGATGGGTTAGGCTCATAATGTGAGACTTGGTTGATGGTTACGATCTTCCCATTGTGGGGGAACATCATGGTTTGAAAGATGGAAGATGCCACTGCCTTCATAGCGTACATGTAGCTATGACCGAACAGGATATTATAGTCGAGCGGGGCGTCGATAACTTTGATGTCAATGAGAATAGTCTTGCCCCTGAGTTCAACGGAGACATTTTGAAAGAGCCCTTCAGGAGAGTATGGTCATCCATCATAAGCTCGTAATGTGATGGCAGAGGGTATGAGTTCTGGGGAACCAAGTTTCTACCATACTGTTTTGGACATAATGCACGTAGATTCACCTTCATCGATGATACATCAATGCACTGTGATGTTTCATATTTTTACTAGTATTTGAAAAGTGATCAAGGTGGGAAGACGAGGTTCTCCATTGTCAAGATAAAAGGTGATAAGTCGAGTATCGGCAGGGTCGAATTCCCCCAAGGTAGAATGTAGTGATTTCCATTGTGTAGGACAAGTCTGGAGGACTTCCAAGACTGACATGGCAGCCAGGGATTGCACTAATTCATCGACCAAGCTATAGTTATGAGCTTCCCTGGCCTGTGGGTTGTGGACATTCCTATGCAAGGGGATGTGAGGGATGCATAGTGGTGGTTCAGTGGAAGGGAAAGGGATCAATAACAGGGGTCCCGTCGGTGTAGGGTTTGTCTCTAGAGAGATAGGAGTAGACTCAGCTAGTGTGTGATACTGATGATTACGTGTTTGCAGAAGGATTTCTTCCTCACTAGTGAGGAGAATTGTTCACTCTGCTAGATTGTTGGGGTTGTGGTAATTTCCCACCTGAGGTGGGGGATGCTGCGTGTCTTGTTGGGTGTTTATCACACCTTGATTTGGGATAGGATTTTGCAGTATGGTGGGAGGGGGTTGTTGTGCATATTGTTCTGGTGCCTGCTGAGGGGTAGGTTGTGCAGGAGAAGGGGGAAGGCTCCCAGAGTCTTTCAACCATTTGAAATCGACAATCTGGGGGCAATGGTGAGTGTAATGATTGAACTCACCACAAAGGGCACAAGGGAAGATGGTTTTAACATTATTTATCCCTTGGTGTTTGTTATTATTTCCCCCTTGGGGGTTTTGGTTCCCTTGGTTCTGGTTGCCCCCAGTTGGTTGGTGTTGTGGGGGTTGATTCCCACCTTGACCTAGGTTGTTGTTATTCCTATTCTGTCCTTTCTTCTTGGTATTGTTCGATGGATGAGTTGGGTTGGTTGTATTCAACTGTTCAAAACTTTGGTACTGTTGAGCAGTAGAAGGTTGAACAAAATTTACCCCCTCATGTGGATGTGGGGGAGCCATGGGTTGTGGAGGACCAAGAAATGGGAAATATGGATTTTGTGGTGGTACCGATCCATAAGGTACATAGGAAGGCATAGTTCTTTCACTAGTACTATAAGCTGATGTTGAGGGAGTACCATTGTTTGTGGGAATAGGTGGATGTATGGGAGGTGCCGGTGGTGTTCCACTGATGGGTGGAGGTATAGCAACAGGGTATGGTTGTTGATAAGGGGGTGGGGGGTAATAAGAAGTGCCCCCATATGCCGGTAGGTATTGAGGTGTTCCATACATAGGTGGTGGTTGGGGTTGTGGACCATGGTGTGTGGTGGCACCTATTAGTCTGTCTGCTGAGTGAGACATCCCAGGTTTGTCTTGGCCAAATGGCACAGGTTTTGGAAGATCAAGAAGTACCATGTATAAGTACCCTGACTATGCATAGATGAGGTCATACTGTTGGGCCTTACTGATGGCTTCTTCTTCAGATTGTGGGAAGGTGGAAGCTACATCCTTTCCAAGGAGAGAGATAAGTGATCTAAGAAAATAGTCGAGACACTGTTGCTTGGTGGTTTCTTCTTTACACAAACTATGTCGCCTACGCCACTCGTGAATGTGGTCAACGATGTGTGTGGCTGAGGTTTGTTTGAAGTTAGAAAGTATTTCTAGACCATTGTCGTGGTGGATGGGTAATTGGAAGAATGTCAAGAAATCTTTGGCCAATGACTCAAAGGTTGTGTGGGACCCCGATTTTTCTTCGACATACCATTTAGCCGATGGGCCAGTGAGTGTGCGTTGAAATAATCATAGTCTAATGGAATCATCCATAATGCTATTGGAAGAACACCATAGATGAAAAGTCATGATGTGGTTGGCAGGGTCATCCCCTACCTTCCCTTCAAACTTTGGTATGTCTGAAGGAAGTTTTGTTGGCATTGCAGGCCATGTGGCGTCATGCAATATAGGATCATTGGTGAGTTTGGTGAGATCTCGTATGTTGAGAGAGGCCAAATATGGCATCTGTAGTGGGGGGGGGAGGGTTATCTCTGGCTATAGTGTGTTGTGAACCTAACCCTTGATGGGGACTAGGTGGGTTGGTGCTTTCTCCTTGAGAGGAAGTGGGTCCCCTGCTTCGGTGTAAAGGAGAGCGAGTGAATGGATGACCTTGGGAAGTTGACCCAAGTAATGTAGAACCAAGAAAAGTTGATCCTAAGATAGTATAACTCACAGGAGTGTGTGAAGGAGGTACCGATGAGTGGGTATGACCGGATACTCCCCCTAAGATAGGAGGGAGGTTGAGAAAGAATCGTGAACGATGGGGGTTTTGTGGTTCCCCTATGATGTCAGACTAGTTGTGTGAATGTGTGCAAAAAGTGGTGAGAGAAATATAGGAATGAGAGTCTTTGTTGTGATTGTTTACACAATATATATATCCAAATCAAACTATAATCAGATGTGCATCATAAAATGTGAAAGAAGCATATATATGTGCGTAAGAGGGTTTTTGTCCGCATGGGGGAATAAAAAATAAAGAAAATGCTTGTGTCCTAGAAGATGTAACATCCTTCCTCTCAAATAGCACTGGACCTTCCAATAGTACTCAACAGTGGGGTCTGAAGTTACCAGAAGAGAAACTAGTGAAGGATGAAATAATTGGTTATAATGAGGGGTAAAGGGGGAATATATTGAAAGAGCTAGTGATATTTCCCAATAGCCACACAAAATCCAATCAAGGTGCAATTGTAGCCCACAATTGCCACCTGGGTAGATGTCCTAAAGTTGGTCACTAGGTACCTCGGTCAAAGTGCGACATTTAGATTTTCGGCCTAAGAAATGGGTCACGGGTTGGATCCCGTCCAAGAGGTGGGTGCCTCAAGGGGGGACACACAGAACAACTGGACCTCGGCCTTCAACCCTTCATGGGTATCTCCCTGCCTTATGGTGATTGGAACACTTGACTTGGAGGATTTGAAGTTTCCTATTTGACAACCTCTATGTTTTGACAATGTGAGAACCAGATAACGGGGAGTTTTTTGGATGCCTATCCCCGAAATCCTACCTAGACTAAAAATTTCTTTTGGCACCTCCTGTGGAGGAAAACTTAGTTAGTTTTTATAAATATTTTTAGATGAAGTTGTTTTGTGAGGCTGGGGGTGAAAACCAACCTCGTTTGATTAAAAATGGGAGTGGATAGTCCTGTCAAGAAAAGATGGGGTTTTTTCAGAATCCTTTTTGGGGGAAACTTACTTAAACCTCCATGTTTCAAGAAGAATCTATGTGAGTGATGAGTGACTTTTGTGTGTGAGTGAAAGTGTTCCAATTTTTAATTAATTAGATGTCACCTTGCTGCATGTGGACTTCGCTTGGTCCTTACAAGAGCTTGATTACCTAATTAACTAAATGCCTTTGGTACAACCTTGTGGAATTCAAAATTCCTAGGAAGCTAGCATGTGGACATGTGGGTCCGTTACTATCCTTTAACTCCCTATTGTGATGTACTCTAGAAAAAGATTGAAACTATCCTAGATTGAACATGTGGGCATGTATGGGCCCATTACAAACCTTTAAACTCCCCTAGTGTTTTGATCTAAGAAAGAAAAATTTCAACCACTGTTCTATCTTTGTAGCATGTGGGCATCTATGGGCCCATTACAAGTTTAAAATATGTTTGAAAAATAAAACTAAGAGGGGTCCCAAAAAGGGTCGTTGTCCTCTCCTAAAGGTTTAAAATTTTGTTAAGGGAGATGAGATTGTTTTCACAATCTTTTTCTAATTCTCAAGATCGCTTGGAGGCGCAAGAGAAGAGCATACTCAATGATTGTTACTTCAACTTCTAGTCCCAAATGTGAGTTATATGTGATTAAATATGATTGTCCACTTATGTTTGTAAGTCAAAACAAGACATCCATGTGGAAAAAAGCAAAGAAGGGAAATTGATTTTTATCCTCCTAAGTGCCTATGTGTGTTTTAGACTAACCCCTTTATATGATGAGGGGACTAAGTGTAATGTGGCTTTACAACATTTTTGACATCATTTTTGAGAAGGCAGATGGCCTTACCCACATCCCAAAAACTTATAATGTGAAATTTTGTTCAAATGTGCGGCCCCTAGTGTACACAGAGGCGCACAGAGCGCAGGTGCGCGAACACAGATGAGGAAGAAAGTGCATGCATGCAAAGAAAGGTTGTCTCTTAAGTGCATGTGCGCATGATGTGCATATATGGGGTATAATACCCACGCACCTGTAAAAAATGGTCGAGAAAGAAAATTCGAATGGATTTCTCTCAATTCTCTTGTGAATTAACTGGTTAGCAGGTCGACAGAGGCTGGTTTGTGCACCTGCAAGTTAAACAAACTAAAAGAAGAGCAAAATAAACCCAAATGATGGAGGAATTTGATACCTATCCCCAGTGGAGTCACCAATCTGTTGCACCCTTTTCGTCACCTTGGTGAGCAAATAAGAGGTGCTTACATGCCCAGTTGGGTCTTGCTGAGCATGACAGCTATAGAGGAAAGAGTTAGAGAAATAAAAATAAAACTATAAGCAATAATTAAACTAATACAAAATAAAATCATAAGCATATGGATATAGAGATAACAAACACAAAAATACCCATATCACTGATGTTTTTAGGCTGATATATTGATGAAATCAAAGCACCAAGAAGAAAGGGGACTATGAGTCCCTTCTTCCTCCAAGGGAAGGCTCTTGGACCCTCACAAGCTTGCTCTCCTTACAACAAGAAAAATTAAAATGGTGATGAAAGAAATCCTTGCAAATCCACTCAATGGAGAGGTGGATTTCTCAATGAAATGGTGCGAAAGTGCTTTTGTCAAGGATGGAGTCCTTAAAACAATATAGGCAGCATAACATTACATGAAATTCCTTCAGAAAATGAGGTGCATTCATGGCTTTTTATAGCATTGCATTGGGTTATTGTGTAACTCCTTTGTAGTGTGAAAAGAGGCTCTTTAGGGAATTATTAGGTCTTTGACCAACCCACCATTTGGGTTCAACTCAGATTTGAGGGTCAAATCGGCTTGGGAGATGATCCATAAGTGGTTGGGAGTCTGAACACTTTAATAAATGCACCGTTTAGCAGGTGCACGGCTTTTTGCGCTAACAGTCGTGCATCGTGCACGTATGCATGCACAATACATTCTTGTTCCATGCATGTGTGCACGTACCCAACTTCTGTAAAGAGCTCTTCAATTTTTCACTAATTTGTATAGTTTTTTCCCTTTTTGAATGTTGTGAGATTAATTCATTGGCCATGAATGACTTCATTACTGTTTGACGATGCTGAGTTCTTGTAACCATTGTGCTGACAAAATTTCAGTGATAACAAGGTGGGAAGGGGGAAGTGAGGGAGGGAGATGGAAGGATTGAGAGAGAGAGAGAGGGTGGGGGGGAGGGAGGGAGGGTAGGAGAGAGGGAATGATTGAGAGAGAGGGGGGGTGGAGAGAGAGAGTGGGAGGGGAGAGAGAGGGAGAAAGTAATGGGGGGAGAGAGAGAGGGACTAAGTAACGAAGAGAGAGAGAGAGGTAGGGTGGAAGGGATAGGGGAAGAGAGAGAGATAGGGGTGGTTTGAGATAGGGAAAGATTAAGAGAGAGACTGAGTGAGGGGGGATGGATAGGAGGGAGAGATAGATAGATAGATAGTGAGAGAGAGATAGAGAGTGAGGGAGGGAGGGGAGGAGAGAGGGAATGATTGAGAGATAAGGGGGGAGAGAGAGAGAGATAGAGAGAGAGAGATGACCTTGTCATTCTGGAGAGGGAGGGAGAGAGAT